>JBAMBO010002822.1:0-163238 GCA_037044535.1 Lordiphosa magnipectinata
AAAAAAAAAAATCCCCTATTGGAGGTAGTCGCTGATTTGGTAGGTCTTTTCTTCGAAGGCGAGAATGCCTTACTTGCAGGGTGAGAGATTGTGCAAGTTCATTAGGGTGGGCTAGAAGCTTTACAGAATATTTGCGTTTTAGTTGCTGTAATTCAGATTCGACCAATGGGATCCTCAGGTCGTTGTGGATACACTCGTTGCGAATGTACCAGCGCACTCCAGTGAGTGTTCTAAGAATTTTTGATTGTGATCTTTAAAGGATGTCCACACTGCTCGCACAGGCATTTCCACATAGTTGCGAGCCATAAGTACAGACTGGCTTTATGATGCTTTTGTACAGTAAGACTTTATATTCCAGTTTTAGAGGGGAACGAGAGTTAATTAGCCAGTGAAGGCTGTTGGCAATTAGCCTTATTTGAAGTTTTTTCAAGTCTATGTGTTTGCGCCAGGTGAGCCTTCTGTCGAGGTGGACACCAAGCTAGACAACATCGTTTGATTGTGGTATAATTTTCGCGTTTAGGGATATCTGGGGATAGGTGCTTCTGTCACGTGTTTACACTTTTGCTCGTTAATTTTTATGCGGCAGTTGGCCAGCCACTCCTCCACGTGTGCTAGGTGGCTTGCTAAAAGTCTTGATGCGATTATTGGACATCGTGATCTGCTACAACGCGGCTGGCAGCCAAAATGCTGCCGGTGCGGCAAACAGATGTTACAACTGTAACTCCTTGGGCCACTTTGCGGCAAACTGCCGTAAGTCAGAGCGAGAGTGGGGCGCCTGCTATGGAAGTGGAAGCATCGAGCATCATCTGTCCCACAGAAAAAGATCGCGGATTTTAAGCAAATGAAAGGTAACCCTTTGTTGACAGAGTGCCTAATTGACTCCGGAAGCCCGATTAGCTTTATAAAAATATCCATTGTGAATCAACATTTGAATAATTCTAAAGACTTAAACTTAATTTCAAGACGCCTCGTAAACGCGAACTTTGTTGGTTTGAACAACTGTCCATTGAAAATTTATGGCCAAATATAACACAAAGGAACACTCAAAATTGCCTGGGAACGGGACCAACTAATTATGAAACTAGAGGCATCAGGGAGCAACACCTCATACCCAGTTTTATTGATAGCGTCAAGTTCGCGTTTAATGGGCACATTTATACTAGCAACACACAGCTACAACATCTGTTGCTGGTTAAAAAAAGGTGAGATCTAAAATTTTGGAAAATTCACCAAAGATGAAGGGAGTCACCACAATTGTTATACTAAATTCCCGCCTCCGCTGGACAAGCGGTTAGTACCCTGCCCATAGAGGTCTAACTTAGAAAATGGAATCAATGGAAAACCACTCGATAGAATTTTGTAAGATTTTAAATATATTGAGATGCTGACCAATAAAATGTGTCCTTAAGAGATGGTAACATGCATCGAAAAACCGCGATAGTGTGTACCACATTTGACATCACCCATTATCGAGTCCATATAGGCCATAAACTAGAGATAAAAATAGACCTAATTGCGGGAAAAGAACCTTGTACTGGGAAGAAATTTTTTGAAAGTTTGCAAATTTAAACATTCGAGCGAAATTATGTTGGAAAATGAAAGTGTTGGTGCTAGCAGGAATGGTTGCTTACAACCTGATCGCCTTGTTAATGATAAATTAACGAACGTTAACTAATTTCTGGAAAATGATTGTTCATAAAATGATGAATTCGAAAATAATTGTTCAAAGAATGATAGAATGGAAAATGGTTGTTCAAAAAATGATAGATTGAAAAATGATTGCTTGCAAACTGATTGTTTGAAAAATGATCCTTCAAAAAATGTATGATGTGATACTGATGTCGCTAAGACCGTTATTTTAGAGATTGATCAGCTAGATCGTGGCACGAGCCTTGGGAAAATTAAAAGTTTAGACGTGTCTGACGTACTGCCTTTAGAATATCCAGAATCGAATGAAAGTTTCAATCTCACGGTTGGGGAAAGATATTCGCCAAAGATTAAAAAATATTTTTGAAAATTTTTACTATAAGGCTGAGCGGACTAGAGTCCCCAACACTAAATGCGAAATGGAAATCACTATCCTCCAAGACGTTTGTCGTTGGCTGAGAGAAGCCAATTACAGATTTTGATAGACGAGTACTTGTCAAAGGGTTACATACGTGAAAGCGAGTAAGAGTATGTGTTGGCAGTCGTTCTAGCTAAGAAAAAAAACGGTGATTTGAGAATGTGCATGGACTATAGACTCTTGAATAAGCAGACAGTTAAAGATAATTACCCCATACCACTTATAGACAATTTGGTAGAGAGTCTGTCAGAGAAAAAGTGGTTCACAAAGCTTGACTTAAAAAATGGATTTTTTCATGTTTTTATGCACAAAGATTCGATCAAGTAAACATCATTTACAACACCAATTGGACAGTATGAGTGGATGCGAATGCCTTTCGGTCTTCGTAACGTACCCTCAGTATTTCAATGGTTTGTGAATAAAATTATTTCCGACATGATAAAGCAAGGTAAAGCCATTTTGTATTTAGATGACATCATGATTGCTTCAAAAGACATCGAAACTCATCTAGAAGTTTTAGTTGAAGTGATCAAAAGGTTGGTGGCTAATAACTTAGAGTTGAGACTGGACAAATGCGAATTCCTTCAAACAGAAATAAGGTATGTGGGATATTGGATATCAGGAGGTGGAGTTAGACCGGACGAAAGAAATTTAGATGCTGTGAAAGGATTCCCAGTGCCGACCAAAACACATGACGTTCAAAGTTTCTTAGGGTTATGTTCCTATTTTAGACGTTTTGTGCAAAACTTTTCGGTCATAGCAATTCCCTTGTAAGATTTGCTTAAGAAAGACAGAAAATTCAGTTTCGGTAAAGAAGAGTTGGAAAGTTTTGAAAAACTTAAGCAACTTTTATTGGAATCGCCCATTTTAGCAATGTACAGTCCGAACGATGTGACTGAACTTTACTGTTATGCGAGTTCTCTTGGTTATGGGACAATCCTTATGCAGAAGAAGAAAGACGGAAAACTTCACCCCATATTTTATTTCTCTAAAAGAACAACAGAAGCCGAATCGAAATACGCCAGTTTTGACCTAGAAACCTTGGCTATAATAAACGCTCTCCAACGTTTCAGAATTTATTTGCAGGGCTTAAAGCTTAAAATAGTCACAGATTGCAATGCTTTGGCGCTGACCCTCAGTAAAAAGTTAATCAACATTAAAGTAGCACGCTGGGCATTAGAGTTGGAAAGCTACGATTATACCTTACGCTACACAAACAGGTCGCAGAGCGCAGAATGCTTTAGTGTGCCCGAATTCTAGGCAATTGGTACATTGTACTGGATTTGTACGTTTGTGGGGCTCCTCGACAGTTATTCTGCGGTACAATAAAAACTGTGGGTTGTAAATTGGGTGCACAACATTTTTTTGGGAGCTGTGTCTTTCGGAATAAGCTCAACTTTGAATAGTGGGTGGGACTTGACCTTAAATCCCTTTTCATCGAAGGCTGTGCCGACTTCCGTTGATGGCACACTTGATTCAGTGCCTTTGAGTACCACTTGTAGACTTTTGCAGCTTTTTAGTTGGTAGGTGTAATAGATTTTGGTTTCAGTTCTTAAGTATTTGTCGACAGTGCGATAGTTTTCCTCGGTGTTAACTTGGAACTTCGTTTCGCGTAGTTTTCCTTTGCTGACTGATGATTTGCTTAGAACTTAAAGCGGATCTTTGTCCATATGTAAATCACTTGTTTTGTTTTGTTCATTTTTGGAGTGCTGCCGTTTGTTTTGTTTTGTGGGCTTAGTTTTCGTTTGTTTATTTGTACATACCGATCGATGCCAGTCTGCACATATCTATGAGCGGGTGGTTGGTGTTGTACTTCCTTGTGTGTGTGTGTTGGTGGGAGTGTGTGCTGCGTTGACATTATTAGAAGATGGTTGGTGGTGATCGATTTATTTTGAATACTTGTTGTTGTTGTGCTTATTAAAGTTGATTGAGCTGTAGTAAGCGTTACCGTACTCATCGTGGACAGAGGGGATGGGCATTGGGCACTCCAAGTCGGGGCGTATGAAAAAGAGCATACGTTCACATTACTTGTTGGTTTTAGCGTGCTGGTGAGGTCGGGAGAGGCTACTGAAAAGTAAGCATTGTTGCGCTGCAGAGAAAGCTGGCGATCTCTTTGCTGTTGTTGCATTTGAGCAGTGAGTTCTCTCTGGCTCATGGTGTTGATAATTTTTCCAGTTGTATTTGTATTCGCTGTCATTAAATTTAATTAAAAATCAACAAATTAGATATTATTAGACAACGTAAGCACGAGTGCCTATGCATGTCCATTAGCATCTGTTGTCGCGGGTCGAAGGTTCTTATTAAAATATCCGATTTGAATACTTTTGTAACGTTTTTAAACGGAGCTAAAGAAAAACACGTCTGACCTCATCGGCGGTTCGCGGTGGAAAAACGTCGACATGCAACTGACGGTTGTACAGTCTTTGCCCCCAACCACAGCTCCGTATCAGAAAGATCCCAATCAATAAATTTCTTGTCAGGAACAGTGGACAGACTGAGTCCTCTTACCTTGGCCTTCAAGGTTCTTTACAACTTTAGCACAATGTTGTGTTATTGCGTTAACCATCAAATGCAAAGCGCGATTGGATTTTTCAGCTTGCTTCGATTTCACCTCAATACATAACACAGTGGAACATTCAAAATTGCCTGGGAACGGGATCGATAAATTATGAAACTTGAGGCATCAGGGAGCAACACCTCATACCCAGTTTTTCTTGAGCACGTCAAGTTCGCGTTTAATGGGCACATTTATACTAGCAACACACAGCCACAACATCTGTTGCTAGTTAAAAAAAGGTGAGAGCTAAAATTTTGGAGGCTGTTGCTGGTTAAAACGAGAGCGTAAGTTAAAGTCGGCTCTAACCGACTTCGATATACCCGTTACTCATGGAAACAAATGTTTAATAGCCTTCCTGTATGCCTGAGGTGGGTCAGCCGAAAAGTATGCAACATTTTTTTAGCTCGGTTATATATCATCCGATCTTGATGAAAATTTCAGGGCTTATAGATGTTGCGAATATAAATGTACATTTTAAATTTGAGATCGATATCTCAAAAATTGTGGGAGATATTCAACATTTTTTATTGTGGGGGCGGGGGTGGGCGTGGCAAAAATTTGAAATAAACTTGATCTGCGTGCAGACAATAGGAGTCTACATTTCAAAATTGGTTGCTCTAGCTCTTCTAGTCTCTGAGATCTAGGTGTTCATACAGACAGACGGACGGACGGACAGACGGGCAGACGGTCAGACGGACATGGCTATATCGACTCGGCTGTTGATGCTGATCAAGAATATATATACTTTATATGGTCGGAAATGATTCCTTCTGCCTGTTACATACATTTGCACGACTTTAGTATACCCTTTTACTCTACGAGTAACGGGTATAAAAAAGGTGAGAGCTAAAATTTTGGAAAATTCACCAAAGATGAAGGGAGTCACCACAATTGTTATACTAAATTCCCGCCTCCGCTGGACAAGCGGTTAGTACCCCGCCCATAGAGGTCTATCTTAGAAAATGGAATCAATAAAAAACCACTCGATAGAATTTTGTAAGATTTTAAATATATTGAGATGCTGACTAATAAAATGTGTCCTTAAGAGATGGTAACATGCAATCTATTTTTATCTTTAGTTTATGGCCTATATGGACTCGATAATGGGAGATGTCAAATGTGGTACCCTCTATCGCGGTTTTTCGATGCATGTTACCATCTCTTAAAGACACATTTTAGTGCTCAGCATCTCAATATGTTTAAAATCTTACAAAATTCTATCGAGTGGTTTTCCATTAATTCCATTTTCAAAGTTAGACCTCTATGGGAGGGGTACTAACCGCTTGTCCATTGGAGGCGGGAATGAATATAACAATTGTGGTGTCTCCCTTCATCTTTGGTGAATTTTCCAAAATTTTAGCTCTCACCTTTTTTTAACCAGCAACAGATGTTGTAGCTGTGTGTTGCTAGTATAAATGTGCCCATTAAACGCGAACTTGACGTGATCAAGAAAAACTGGGTATGAGGTGTTGCTCCCTGATGCCTCTAGTTTCATAATTAGTTGGTCCCGTTCCCAGGCATTAAAAAAAGTTGAATTTTGTGGCACTGTGTTATTTATTCAAGCATATTTAAATGTTCAATATTCAATATTTTTCTATTTTTTATATGGAAATATGTATTTTAAAAAAATTTTCACTCTAGAAGCGTGGACTAGCGTGGATTCATTTTTAACAGTCCATCAAAGTTGCAAAAAATTATACAAAAGTAGTACTTCAGTTAAACGCCAAAAGCTCAACTAATTTCAAAAAAAAATTAAATTTTGTTATTCATTATACATTACCACATTATTCAAAACAATGGAAAAACTGCTAGATCTGCACATAAGAGAAAGCTTGAACCTGACCTTGGAGAACAATCAGCACGCCTACACGAAAGGGAAATCGGTGGAAACGGCACTACACTCCCTAGTAGCCACCATCGAGAAGGCACTGTACCATCAGGAATTTGCCCTGGGAGCATTCCTAGATATATCTGATGCATTTAACAACGTCACCACAGAAACGATAATGCGAAGCCTAAGAGCACTAGCAATACACAAGGCATTGGACTCCTGGATATACAACCTGCTGAGCTGCAGAAGAGTACAAGCCGTGTGGGGTACCACAACCATGACGAAAGAGGCACATGGAGGAACAGGACGCCACAGGACTCAGGGCGGAGTCCTGTCGCCCCTTCTATGGAACCTTGTGGTCAACAACGACATAAGCATAATTATCATGGGGAAATGTCGGACTCAGTATCAATGCGGAGAAGACGGACCTGATTCTCTTCACCAAGAGATACAAGGTACCGCAATGGACTCCACCTACGATAAATGGAATACAGCTAACGCCAAAGAATAACGTAAAATACCTTGGAGTAGTAATCGACAGTAAACTGTCATGGAGACTCAATGTGGAGGAAAGGGTGAAAAAGGCAACCAATGCGCTATATGCATCCCAGAAGATGCTAAGCAGCACTTGTGGCCTATCACCAAGTCTAACGCACTGGCTCTTCATCTCAATAATACGACCGATACTACTACATGACATATTGGTATGGTGGAAAGCCACGGAGAAGTCCACATATCTAAAGCTGATGGAAAAGGCCCAGCGGCAGGCATTTTTCTGCATAACGGGGGCGCTGAGGTCCACTCCAACAAAAGCACTCGAACACATCCTAGGAGTCAACCCCCTGGACATCCAAGCACGCCTTCTTGCACAAAAGACGGCCCAACGTCTTTGTGCGGCAGGCACCATGGCGCTACTAAGCTATGGACACAGCATGGTGGGTAGAATGATCAACAGGAGCACGGACTACATGATCCCAAAAACCAAAACTTCACAGGTGCATCAGCAATACTGGGACCAGAAGACTGGCGTACAAGACTCACCCAGGAAGCAAGGCACCTATTTACAGACGGCTCCAAGATGGCCTCAGGAGTCGGAGCCGCTGTATACTGCGATGAGCCGGAATTGAGGCTCTCCTATAAACTGCCAGACCACTGCACCATATTCCAGGCAGAAGTCTTCGTAATAAGGAAAGCAGCGGAATTGGCAGAACAATACGCACCAAACAACCAAATAAACATATACGTTGACAGCCAAGCGGCAATCAAAGCAATGCAGAGACACACCATTAACTCCAAAAATGTTCTGGCAAGCAGGGAGGCAATAGATTCCCTCAGCATCTCTAGAAAGGTGCAAATCTACTGGATTCCCAGCCACCGGGGCATTGATGGAAACGAAATGGCTGACAGTCTTGCAAAAGCCGGAACCGCACTAAGCCAAGAAGCAACACTAAACATATCTATCTCCGTACTAGCGTCTGTACACAGCAAGATGGAGGAGATAGCGGAGAAAGAAGCAGAGGAAAAGTGGAAGCACACAACCGGCTGCAGAATCTCAAAAATCATGTGCAAGACAAGAGACAAAAAACTCACGCACTACATGCTACAGCTCCAAAGAAGAGACTGTAGACTGCTTATAGGCATACTAACTGGTCACTGCCTAGCAGCTGCTCACGCGATAAAGCTAGGAATCACGACAACGGACATCTGCAGGAAATGTAAGGAACCTGGAGTCGTCGAAACTCTGGAACACCTCATCTGCAGCTGCCTAGCGATCGCTAAGACGAGATTAAGACATCTGCACTCCCCAAGTCTCACCTCTCTTGAAGAGGCGGCAAGGAAGTCTCCCAAACAACTATTGGCATTTACCACCCGGCCTCACTAAGGACCGTAAGGTCTATGTGTGGTCCCTACAAAGGGCCAGCCGGAACTACCTACCTACCTATTCATTATACCCTTGCAAAGGGTATTAGAACTTTGCCCAGGAGATTGCAACGCATTGAAATATTCATTTCTGACCCTATAAACTATATAGTTTCTTGATCAGGGCGACGAGCGGAGTCGATTAAGCTTTGTCCGTCCGTCCGTCTGTCTGTTTCTACGCAAACTAGTCCCTCAGTTTTGTAGCTATCGAGCTGAAATTTTGCAAAGAGTCTTCTTTTGACTGCACGCTGCTAATATGTCGGAACCGCCCGGATCGGATGACTATTTCTCATAGCTGCCATAGGAACGATCGGTCGAAGAGTCAATTTTACAACTTTCCTAGTAGGCGTAGGAACTTTTCTAGTAAAATAAATGTATGATATGTGGCAGTCGAGTTTGAGCTACGAGACTGAAAGGAACTTATTTGTTTGTATTTATATGCTTAAATTGTTGAAAACAATATTGTGACCAATAAAATCAATCAAAATGACACGAGTGTCTTCAATGTCCCAGAAGCAACGACGGCAGGCGCCCCGTGATGGAGCTCGCATTCGTTACGAGCAAAATGCGTCTCGGTTATCAGCTCGAAATGCTAGTCGAAGAAAATCTAGCATCTCGTCAAGTAGAGCGAGAGCGTGATGAAGACCAGAACTTGCAAGGGTATAAAAACTTCGGCACGGACGAAGTTAGCTTAGCCTTCTCGTTTTTCGTTAGAATTGATGCATCTTTAAAAAAAAAAAAACAAATTCCAATCGGAATTTCCGTTTGCTTTTTAATAAAAAGTTTTTATATGTTCCCAATCATTTGAAACCAAAAATAAACAAACATTTTTCAGTTTGAAAAATGGTTCCACTTCGAACCACTGTAAAAACCAAAATAAGGTTAAGCAATTTTTGAGACATGTTAAATGTCGAACATTCACTATGCAAACCTTCAGACTAATTTACCAGATCACAGCCAAAATAATTTCTTAGATGTGGACTTGAACCACTTTTGAACTAATGATAGAAACTAATAAGGTTCGGTTCTGGGTACGGTTCGATGAGCCCAAAAACCCGGACCGAACCGGTTTTCCGGGACTCGGTTCAGGACCGGTTTGTAGACTTGCTCTGAACCACTATTTAAATGGTTCGATACCGGTCCTGATCCAGTAAAATATCCACCGCCATATTCCAGCCTGAAAACCAGATTTCAAGTTCACAGCTCAAATAACGATACCGGTCCTGATCCAGTAAAATATCCAACTCCATATTACCAACCTGCAGACCTGATTTCAAGTTCATAGCTTAAATAACTTCTGAAATATGATTCTGAACCACTTAATATCCGTTTTAACCGCTTTCGAGCCGGTTCATAAGCTTTTGACATACCCGATCGACATGAAATACTGTGAAAGTTTCGTGAATATCGTTTTAGCGAGTTAGGGAACAATCATGCCTACAAATACACTTTCACTTTTGTATAGATGTATACATAGATAGTTGCCATAGAAAAGATAGGTCCGAAAAAAGTCTTAGGGCCGATTTCTCTTCTTTCAGATAGCTGCTATGTGTCGGATAAGCTCACACTTTACTCTGCTATTTGTAAGTTTATATGACATATGTTTATATGACTATAAAGAAGATGAGAAATCGGCTCTTAGTAAGATAAAGTTTTTTGTTGTTAGTACTATCGCTCCCAACTTTGATATTTATACTATACTTGCATAAAACCCGTCGCGCTTCGCTGCGCCGCCATCAGTATAGCCTTTATCAGTAAGGAACCAATATCGCACATCTACAAGTCCCGCCCACTTCCCACCCATTAACCACCCAGTTCCCACCCTTTAATCACCCAGTTCCCATGCACATCCCACCCACTTTCAATACACTTACCACCCGCTTCCCACCCACCCACAACCCTCCCACTTACCACTACTTCCCACCCACTTACCACCCAAATCCCACCCAGTAACCACCAACTACCGACCCAGTTCCCATCCACTTCCCCCATTTAACACCCGCATCCCACCTACATCCCACCCTCATCCCACCCACATACCACCTAATTCCCACCCAGTTCCCTCCCACATCCCACCCACTAACCACCAGCTTCACACCCACTAACCACCAACTTCCCACCCACATCAACGACCATCTAAATCTAGACTATACGTTTGCTCTGTCAAACTGGAACATTCTCGTCTTGAACTCGAAGCGTCTTCGTCTCAAACTGAACCCTGTTTCGCTCCCACCCATCAGCCGTGCCATGGCGCACACAAAATGGAATTGCGACAGAGCAGGACAGGGCGAGCATCGGACCTGAGCGTCACAGCAGCGCAGCTAACATAGAAGAGGGACTGCGCAAACGTTGGATCTATCCTTCTCTCATCTGTGCCCACATCACACACAGTTCCCATCCACTTCCCAACCACATCCCACCCAACTTTAAGCAAATTATACGGCTGTCCATGGGTTTTTTTTTTTTTTAACAAACAGTTAAAAAAAACTACAAAGAGAGATGGAGAGAGAGAGAGAGAAAGAAACACGCAGACATACCTATGCATTCTGCATACAAACGCATGAACATTGATCACTATCAAAATGAAACCAAATATTGCCGATTTTATTAAGGAACATAAAAGTACATACGTTAAACTATGTTACCAACACTACTATTAACTTAGATTAAACATTTGTTGTGGTTGTTTCATTAATATTATTTTTGTTGCTGTTCTGCTGCATTTCTTGTAGTTGCTGTAGTTGTTGCTGAAGTTCTGGTTGTTGTCTTTGAAGTTGGGTTTGTTGTTGCTTCAGCTGCTCTTGTTGTTGTTCGAGTTGTAGTTGCTACGTCAGTGGTGACTTTGTCGTGCATCTCTCTCTCTCTCTCTCTTGCTCTCGCTCTCTGCACACAGTTACACGAACACAAATATGTGTGTGTGTGAGTGTAAGCAAATGAATTCATTCTATTAATAGACTGCTTAGCCTTAGCAAACTCGCCCTCCCTCTCTCTCTCTTGCTCTCTCACACTCGCTCTCATGGAAAAACACACAAAATCAACAACAAATTTAAAAAATTTTCAGAAAATTGGTATGCAGTTCGTCTTGAATTTTCATAAAGATCTTTCAAAATGAGTTTGAACTTGATCGGATGCTAAACAAAAAATTTCCACATTTCCCTACAGAATTTTCTAAAATCCGTTCTTAGTACTCACTTTCAGCATAAGATAAAACTACTGTGAAAAATTCAGCATCGTATCTCTTATAATTTGGGCTGTGCGACGGTCACCAGTCAGTCAGGTTGAACTCTTTTATATATATTGTAAATCCTTCCGCACTAGGTCTTGATTGTAATTGGTTTTATTCTCCTTTTTCATACTGTTTTTACAATCAGTTCTTAGGAGCTAATGGAGCTAAGTCTCGTAGCTGCGCTGCCGACAGCGGCAGCGACGAGACGGTTATATATTCTTAGGTATATAGCTATGCTCGCTTAGGCTGGAGCGCGAGAGTATATGCACATACACTTGAGTTCATACCATGTGAGGTCCGCGTGTGACAATTATGCTGACGCTTACACTTTCTGTTAGCAGACAAAGGCTGGCTCGGATTTCGGCCACTTGGTTTAATGACTTGAACTTGGAATTTATATTTATGTGTTGTTTATTTATGTGCATCAATGTATAAGGTACAGTGTGCATTCGATATATGTGCATATTACATCTCCCTTCTTTTGAAAAATAACGTAATATAATGAAGTTATTTTCTTAGTATATCTATGTGTAATATGAAGAGATATTTTTCTTTTGTGTTTTTATTTATATATTTTTTTTTTTTTTTTCGAATCAGAAAATATTGCTATATTCCAAATATTTGTTTATTCTAATTATTTTTCGTATTTTATGTAAAGTATGTTTTTTTTTTTTTTTTTTACTTTATGTATATATATATATTTTTTTGTGTTGTGTATGGGGGCTTCTTATTTTAGGTATGGCCATACGTGATATATTTATAAGAGAAAAGAAATGATTATGAAATAAAAATTTTTAACCTATTTTTATGTACTATTTGTTTTTTATTTTTATTATCTGATATAGTTATGTTATCTCTATCTCCTAGATGTTCTACCTTATATGGTCCAGTATATTTAAAATCTAGCTTATGTCCTGTTTCATTTTTTAATAAAACCTGATCTCCTATTTTTAACTCAAGATTTATAGTATTTTTGTCGTAGTTTATTTTCTGTTTTTGCTTGTGGGATTCTAACATAATCCTAGCTCTCTTAAATGCTTGTTCTAGTCTGAATTTTGATTCTTTAGCATAGTTTTCTATATTATACAGTGGTTTTATCTTATCTATACTATTAAAGTGTTTAGGCAAATTTGAAAGTTTTACCAAAAACTAACTCATATGGACAATAGTCATGCGCCATAGAGGGGGTTGTGTTAAAACAATATACGAAGTATTGGAGCCATACATCCCAATCTGTTTTGTCAACTGAGATGTATGATCGAATGAATTCATTAAGTGTTCTGTGGCTTCGCTCCACGGTTCCTACAGTCTGGTGATGATGTGCGGTAGAAGTTATGTTTTTAATGTTCAAATTTTTGCATAAATCTTCTATTATTGAATTTTTATATTCTGTTCCCATGTCCGTAATGAACGTCTTCATTGGACCGTACTTTAGAATAAAATCTTCGAATATAGCTTTTGCTACTGTATTTGCACTTTTGTTTTTAATGGGTATTGCTACTAGGTATTTTGTTAAATCGCAGATTAGGGTTACTGCATATTCGTTTCCTTGTTCAGATTTGGGAAGTGGACCGATCGTGTTCACAATTACCCTGTCGAAAGCCATTTGTGGCGTTTCAGTTATAGTTAATGGAGTCTTTGTATGTTTAGTCGTTTTTGACATTTGGCATTTAGGACATTTTCTTATATGGTTTGTTATATCTCTTGTCATGGATTTCCAATAATAATACCTTTTTATTTTAGCTGATGTTCTAGCTATGCCTGTATGACCTCCTTGTATTGGATCGTCATGGAATGTAAACAGTATTGCTTCTTTCTCTTTTTTATTATTTGATAATAGGGTCACCGGCTTGAGTAGCGCTACTCTTAGAGATTGTAATATTTTATTGCCCATTATTTTGAAAGATTCTATTGAGATCGTATCAAAGATCTTTTCGCTCGGTGCCATTTTGAGTTGGCTAATATTTAGTATACCGGCTTCTTTTTCAAGCCTTTGGAAGAACTGACCTAAGTCGAGAATTCCATTGGTGTACATATCGCTAACGTCAATTCTTGCCATAACTTTTTTTCCATGTTTTAGTAAACATAGTGAATCCGTTATTCGCAAGGTCACTACTTTTCGTACCTCATCATTTACAATGACTTCGTATACCGTTGGGCTGAGAAGCTTTATTTTGAGTTTGCTTATGCAAATCTACTTGTTCTTTTCCTGCGCAGGAGTTTTTCTGTTTACTTTGGTTTCTGGTAGTGACTTTCAGAATTTTATTATTTGTTTGAATATTTTTCAAGTCCGTGATAGTAATTCTTGATAGCGCATCGGCTACATAATTATCTTTGCCCTTTAGATACTCTACTGTAAAATTATATTCCTCTAATTCAAGTCTCATGCGTGTTAATTTGGAACTAGGGTTTACCATTGAAAATAGGTAGGTAAGTGCTCTGTGATCTGTTTTGACGGTGAAGTGTCTACCATAAATATATGGCCTGAAATGTGTTATTGCCCAATGAATAGCTGATAGTTCTTGTTCTGTTGTACTTTTGTTGCTTTCGCCTTTTGTAAAAGATCTTGATGCGTATGCAATTGGAAGCTGGAGTCCATTTTTGTTTTGAGTTAGGACTGCTCCACATGCTTGCTTACTAGCATCTGTAATTATGCAAAATTCTTTGCTGAAATCTGGATATTGTAAAATAGTTGGGTTCATTAGTGCCGATTTTAGATGTTCGAAGGCGTTTTGGCATTCAGTTGTCCATTCGAATTTTACATCTTTCTTACATAATCTTGTTATGTGGCGAGAATAGTCGGCAAAATTTCTTATAAACCGTCTGTAATAATTACAAAATGCAACAAATCTTCTAGCGCTGTCCGCATCATGTGGGACTGGATAATTTCGAATGACGTCGTATTTTTTGTCGTCGGGCAAGATTCCTTTGTCTGTGCATTTATGTCCCAGAAAAGTGACTTCATGCATAAAAAATGAACATTTTTCGGGATGTAACTTTAGGTTATGTTGCCTACATTTCTCAAAAACATCAGTTAAGTTTTTGAGCATATGTTTTTCGGAACAACCAATGACTATTAAGTCATCCATATAGAGAAATGCTTGCGAAGGTTCTAGTCCAGAGAAAGCTATAGTCATCATTCTCTGAAAGGAATTTGGCGCTATTTTTAAAAGCCGAATGGTAATCGTGTGAAGCGATATGAACCATTGCTTGTTGAAAAAGATGTTATATCTCTTGAACTTTTTTCAAGTTCAATTTGATGAAAACCTGACATTAAGTCAAGGCATGAAAAATATTTTGCTCTTCCTAGTTGATCTAAAATGTCATCAATTCTAGGGAGTGGAAATTTATCGGATAACAGTTTTTTATTTATCTGACGATAGTCAATTACTAATCGCCATTTTTTCTTTTCGGAATTTGGAAGTGACTTTTTTGGTACTAATAAAAGTGGGCTATTATAAGGTGATACAGATGGTTCGACTATTTTGTCATTAATGAGTTTTTGGACTTGTTCTTGAATTTCGTCTTTTTGACTATGAGGACTTCTGTAGTTTTTTATGTATGTTGGTTCATCATCCTTCAATCTCAGTTTTTGTTTATAAAATTATTTGTAGTTATCGATTCGGTTTCTAGTCCGAATACATCGCTATATTGGGTGCATAATGTTGTTAGTTGTTTATATGAAATTGTGGCGGGAAATTTTTCGAAAGTTGGGTTAATACAGTTTTTTCTCTGTTTCCTAAGTCTGTTTCAACTACATCGTAGTTTGAAAGTGATTCATATTTTAAGTGGTTTACGCTGACTAACTGATCTGTATTTGTTGTATTTAGTAGTCTTATGAATGCATTTTTGACTGTTGCTATGGTATTTGCTATGTAAATACCCTGCTGAATTTCCTGGTTCGGAATAAATACACTGTCTTCTGCTGAGATTATTTCGATTTTTCGGACAACTTGGGATCTTGCTGGCAGAATCATGGAGTTATTGCCAGGGCTGAATGTTATTGGAACATAAATGTGGTATTTTAAATTATTTGGTCTAATTATAAGCCAGTTTTCATGTGGCATGCAATCTAATTGACAGTTGTATTTTTGTATGAAATCGAGTCCTAGTATTCCATCACAAGGAATAGCGAATTGTAAATCTACGATATGAAAATCATGCGGAATTATATATTTAGAAGTTTGTATTTTTCGATAGAAGTTAGCCCTTTTGATTTGGTAACTTCTTGATTTATTCCCTGTATATTGATTATATGATTAGTTTGGATGTGTTGAAAAACATCGGAATTTTCCTTTAATATGGATATATCCGCACCTGTGTCTATTAAAAAGACTAGTTCTTTTCCCGTTGCTACATTTATAAAAGTTACGAATATGTTTCGGCTGAGATTGATGGTGTGAATTTTACTGTTTCCTACTGCTGAGTACCTAAAGGGTGTTGGGAGTTTCCCGGAACGTTTTGGGCTATCCTAACATTGTTGTTGTTATTGGTATTATTATTATAAGGGTTGTAACCTCCATTTTGGTGGTTATTTCCTCTGTGACTTCCTCTATTGTTTCCTCTATCGTTACCTCTATTGTTTCCTCTGTAATTGTTATTGGAGTTATAATTCTGGCCGTTGTTGCGATTGTAATTATTATTATAATTATTATTATAATAATAACCGCGACCATTGCCTCTTCCGCGAGAATTACCTCGATAATTATTACCTCGATAATTTTGTCCTCCACGGGTGTACAGTATTGTATTGTGACTGCCTGTCATTTCAGTACTACATTGTAAGTACTTCGTGATGGCTTCGTTCATTGTTGTGAAATTTCCAGCCTCAAGTATTGTTTTGAGTTTTCCATGTTCACAATTTTTAACCATTGTAGCGATGGCTTCTTTTGTACTGAATTTATCAGCGTGTTCAGCTGATAAACCCTCATCGATATACGATGCTTCCAATAGCCTCCGCAAATGATCGATTTCTGTCGTAAACTTTTCTGCAGTTTTGCCCTTTTGGCTAGTTTTTGCCAATTTTGCCTTTACTACGTCGGACGTTTCACCGACTATAGTGTCTTGCAATTTTTGTATAATTGCGTTAATAGTGGTCTCGTTTTGAACTTTATATAGGGTGGACCCTATTATTTTCGATTTTATGACTTCAACGGCTAACTCTTCGAATGTACCTTTTGTCAAGTTCACTAACTTCAAAGCGGTTACAAAAATCTTTGAAGATGTAGCTTTTGACCATTAAATTCTGGAATAGCATTTGAAATGTCTTTTATATATGCCCTTTGGGCAGCTGGGTCTGCCATTATGTTTTCTTCTGTTTCGATGTCGCTGGTATCTGAATCTAGTTCTTCTTGTATTGGTAATGTTATTACCGCCGGAATTGTTAGATCGTGTAGATCTTTTTCTTTTATTTCAACTTCTTCGCACAATTCGGAACTTTCATCTTCCGTTGACTCTATTTCTGCCTGTTCTGCTGTTTCTTGTTCTTCACTCAGATCTATTGTCAAAGGGGTATTTAGGATAGTCGGTATTGATATATCTAAATGATACCTCTCTTTGACAGTTAATAGATTAGAACGTAACTTGATCAATAGTTTCGATATTTTCGACCAGTTCGTTGTACTTATTATTTTTCTATTTTCATGCACTAATATTCTTGCCTCGTTGAAAGAATCGACAAGAATCTTTGCGTGTTTATTTACTGTTTCCTGTTGTATTGCCTGCCCTATTCTGGCTTACACATTTGTAAGACTTATCAAAAATTTCTTTGATTTCACGGATATGGTGAGTCAGTTGCTCCCATTCCATACTAAGTTTTTATATATTTTCCTTTGTTTGTGCATAATTTTTTTTTTTCTTTTTTTTTTTTTTTTTTTGCTCAAATATATTTTTATAACAATTGTTTGCGCCAAATTTTTTTTTTAGATCTTGTCTAGATCGTTAGCTTGGCTTAAGGCTCTTTTTGTTACGCACTTATTGTGGAACATATAAGCTTTGTACAGAATGTATGCGCACATAATAAAAACAATTATTGATAATAATATATTTGTTAAATTTGAATCAATACTTTGTGATTCGATTTTGTTTATTACGTTTGCAGTGGAGTCCACTGATTTTGTATCAATTAACCCCATTTTGGGTATTATATCTGTATTGTAGTTAATGTCGGTTTTTGATATTGAATTGCTTATCATTTATATTTTATTAATTTTCATTCTGATACATGACTGTTCAACAGCCGGGATTTTCAAGAGGCCCCTTGCAGTCTGCTGGGCACTTTGGTTTCCTTGCTTCTATTATGTCTTCCTTATTTTTATAAGCTTCTAATTCCCTGTATGTATTTTCTATTTCTTGTTTAATCTGTACATTTTCTTCCCAGTTTACTGGGGTTGTTCCTGTAGCATATAACTGCCTGTTTAATTCTTTAATTTTTAAATTTAGGAAGTTTCTCTGGCCTCCTCTCCTTTTTTTCTTAATTTTTCCTTCTTTAGGCATTAGTATATTTTTTTTTTGTTTGTGTGGTGGTTTTACAGGTTTCCCTACCTAGGTAAAAAAAAATGAAAACCCGCAGCTAGAAACTGCCTGGTTTGTACAATTTGTATTAATTTTAGTTTGCATCGCAGTGCAAAGAGACGTAGAATTTCAATTTAATTAATGTATAATCTTAGTTTTAATTCTGCTCGCTCCTGTCTTCTGGCAGGATCTTCCCTTGTAGTGGTCGGGCTTGGCACGCCGGTGCTGGCTGCACAGGCTGTTGTCTGGTGGCTGCTGCTGATGTCCAGGGCCTATGGGCTCAGGCGGTACCGGTGCCGGTCATCGCACAGGTGTAAATTTCGTCGTTGGGACACTGACAATCTGCTGCTTCTCAGTTCCAGTTGTTCCAGTGCAAAATTTTGTCGAGGAGAATTTTCATTTAATCATTTTTCCGCCTGGACGAATCAAAGCCAAAAACCAGACAGCAAAATGAAAATCTGTGGTCCAAAATTGTCCCTATGCGGATTGATTGTCTCTGTCTGGGGCATTGTTCAGCTGGTGCTCATGGGCCTCTTCTTTTACATCAATAGTGTGGCCCTGATTGAGGATTTGCCATTGGAGGAGGAGTATCATTCTCTCGAAGCATTCTATACAGCAGCCAATAGAGCGTACAGCCAGAACGCCTACAACTGTTGGATAGCGGCCTGCATCTATGGCTGCCAACTAAACTGTCAGCACCACAAAATATAATTAGTATTGAAATCAGTTCAGTCGAAGATATTTGTCACGGTCGCCATGTAAATCCTTCCGCACTAGGTCTTGCTTGTAATTGGTTTTATTCTCTTTTTCATACTGTTTTTACAATCAGTTCTTAGGAGCTAATGGAGCTAAGTCTCGTAGCTGCGCTGCCGACAGCGGCAGCGACGAGACGGTTATATATTCTTAGGTATATAGCTATGCTCGCTTAGGCTGGAGCGCGAGAGTATATGCACATACACTTGAGTTCATACCATGTGAGGTCCGCGTGTGACAATTATGCTGACGCTTACACTTTCTGTTAGCAGACAAAGGCTGGCTCGGATTTCGGCCACTTGGTTTAATGACTTGAACTTGGAATTTATATTTATGTGTTGTTTATTTATGTGCATCAATGTATAAGGTACAGTGTGCATTCGATATATGTGCATATTAATATAGATGCATTATAATTATTATATTTTAATATCCACGTAGTTCTGCTTAGTTTGAACCAAATCAGACGATTAAACTATATAGCTGTCATGGGAACGATCTGTCGCAAAAGTAGTTCTAGTGAGAAAAGCTTTTTTGTTTTCAATAGTAGCGTCTTTAAGTTTTTCATTTTTGAATATTTTCAGCATCAGCATAATTTTGACGATTTTGTTCAAAATCGGAAGAATATATAAAATAGCTGCCATATAAACAACTGGAATTTATTGAATATAACTTATATGCCAACATGTATTGTTTGATTGTATAGCGCGACCTCGCAGAAGCGAAGCCAGTCGTTAGGGATGGTGCACGGGCTATCACGCTGCTGCTGCGCTATCACGATGAATAGTGTGACCAGAGCTGCCACAGTACTCCCCCTTTAGAGACCATGCGGGAGCGAATGATCTTTAAAATTTGTGGTATATCTGGGATATATGTCCAGGGTGAGCATCTCAAGGATTTGAACAAGTCCAAATGTGGAGGAAACCTTTTGTATAATTTTCGCTGTGATGTATGTGTTGGTATTGCTGTTGAGTCGACGAACTGCTACTGTTGAGTATAGAAACTGATGAGTGCGTAATACTGAGCATGTGCACCGAGTACAGATTTGTGTAGATGCGTCGATGCTAACCTCGCGCTGTTCGCCCAAGCAGGGATGATGTTGCCTCGCGTCGAGGACTTTCGTCTGCCACGCGTTGTGGACTTTCGTTTGCTACTCGTTGTGGACTTTCACTTGTCACGCGTTGAGCACTTTCGCTTGCCACGCATTGTGGACTTTCGATTGAGGTCGAGAACTTGTAGACTCAGGCTGGCATCAATTGCCAAACAAAGAGCGACTCGACTTGTAGCAGGTTGTATGTGGTCGATCAGGTATGGGGATCGTTGTGCATGAACATCGAACATCAGCGATGATGAAGAATGCAAGAAGATCCAAATTCAGCTGCTCGACGTACTTCTATAAGTATGAACTATCGTCTAGCAGGCTGCGTACAATGTAAGATCTGAAAAAACGGTCGGATGCCAAACCAACGTGAGATCGGTTACATCCAGGTGCAGAGTCGGCTGGGCGTACGTAAATAGCATTCGTGGGCAGCGGTTGATCAGCAGCATTGGCTGCAGCAGGATGTGGACAGCTGGACGTGTTAGGGGGCGACTGACAAGAAGTCGGCGTCATTTGCACAACAAAAAATCCACCCTTTGCTGGTTGTATTTGTGTGTGCGCTGGCGTCGCTGGCAGAGCTTCAACTCATGTGTGTGTGTGTTTGCCGTTGCTGTTTCTCAATTTTGTAAGAGAAATTCCATTGCCAAAACCACATCTTGGCTGCTGTTGCAGGATGCGAATGCTCCTGGTTGGCTCGAAGCCTCCTCGATGATAGCAAGCTGTGTGCTGTTCCATTTGTTACAAGTCTGACTTGCGATTCCCAAGCGGTCTTAGCAGTTCTTGCATGAGGTAGCCTCTGCCAACTCATTGAAGTTTGGCAAAAGAACGCTGATGATTGAATTGTGGAAGTTTATGAAATAGCTACACGATCAACCAACCTCCTTTGTGGTGTTGAGCGTGTCTTGTTTTAGAAATGTTATGAAATGTTATAACTTATTGACCTAAAGCCTGTTAAAAAGTTCATTGATTGATAATCCAAAGGTCACTAAAACAGTCACATTGTGATAAAATGCATGGGCACGACGCAGTTGTTAGAAACCAAACCAAATATAGTTTCATTGAAAAAACAACAAAAAACCCCTGTATGATTGCATTTGGGCAATTCAAATAATTGGGCCTGTGTTAACTGCTGGGAGAGAATTTCCCCCACTAACAACAGAAGGGACGATACGGGGCAAGTACAACACACATATTATACAAAGCTTCTGTGACTTGGCGTTTGCTACTGTTGTGGGATTGTTTGCTACAAACCTGCCTTTGGATTCACAAGCGGTCATAGCAGTTCTGGCATGAGGTACCCTCTGCCTGCTCATTGAAGTTGGGCAAAAGATCGCTGATGATTGAACTGTGGAAGTTAATGAAATACCTATACGATCAACCAGTCTCCTTTGTGGTGTTGTGCGTGTCTTGCTTTAGAAATGTTACGAACAAAATCATAACTTATTGGCCTAAAGTCTGCTAAAAAGTTCTTTGATTAATATTCAAAACTTTTATTTCTATAAGGTTTACAAACTGCAAAGGTACATGACAGTCACCCGAAAAAATTATTTAGCAGTTTTTATACCCTGTTCCCATTAAAATGGGAAAAGGGAATCATGAAGTTGTGCAAATGTATGTAACAGCCAGAAGGAAGCTTCTCCGACCCAAAATTTTTGATCAGCATTAACAGCCGAGTCGATTTAGTCATGTCCGTCTGTCCGATTCTTTGTCTGTATGAACGCGTCGATCTGAGACTATAAAAGATTGACCCACAAGTTTCTGCATGTAAGTAGGTGTATACCGTACCCATATCAAGTGTGTTTCAGAATTTGAAAATTTCGTCTTCTCCACCTTTTAACAGCGTAAATCTCTCCGTCTGTCTGTCTTTATGAACGCTTCGATCTCAGAGACTATAAGAGATAGAGCCACCAATTTTTGCATGTATGTATGTGTATACCGAACAGTTCAGATTTTGAAAATTCTTCATCCTTCTCCATTTAACCGCGGAAAACTGTCGGAGCCTCAATTTTTAAGTTTGAACTCTGAGTTTGAATTCTGAAAAACCTAATAAGATCCGAGCAAAAACAACATTACTTGGAACAGGGTATTTTGTAATCGGGGTACTCGACTGCAGCACTCTTACTTGTTTATATATATATTTTTTCATTTCACGCCCTTAAACGGCATAACACAATAGTGATATTCCTGAAAGTAATTTAGATTTGAATTAGATTTCGTCGAACAGCTGTTCACAGTTGCTCCATACAAAATGTCCAGTTTGCCCAGCAAAAATGAGCAAGTATATGAGTAGCAAATATGAGTAGTAGTAGTACCTATATAGGTCAGACTATAAACTATAAGTCAACCATGAAGGCACATTGTTTTTACCACCTCTACTCTATAACCTGTAATTTAATAAAATTTTTATATTTATTTTTGTTTTAAAAATTTTTTTTTATTATTGAAATATTAATAATATTAATATCTAAAGAGAAAACGGCAGGAAAAAAACGTGGATGAATTTGTGGTATCTAACTTTCTAGCAAAACTTTGCAGATAGGTAATCCTGAACATCTTTGACTGTGTCAAGCACAAGGTTCAAAAACTAAAAACAAACAAGTAAGAGCGCTGTAGTCGAGTTTCCCGACTACAAAATACCCTGTTCAATTGAGAAACATATACAAACACACTCGCATACACACACACACGCGTGCGGACACACAGACACACACGCGCTCACACGCGGCCTGCTGACTGCATACCGGCCCCGCCCCTCCCCTGCTCCCATAAGCTTAATTGTTTAATAACTTTTGTGTTTTTGGTCGTATCTTATTTTCCTTTTGAGAGTAGTTAGATATAGGGCCTAAGATAGTATATATTAAGCCACCAGGTTGTAACTTTAAAATTGTTGCTGTGACAGTTTTTTGCGGTTTAAGGGGGGAGGGGGGGATATATTCAAAATCTAAAACAAACTTTATCTGGGTACGGTATACACCTATGTGCATGCCAAAATTTGTGTCTCTAACTCTTCTAGTGTCTGAGATCGACGCGTTCATACAGACTGACAGACAGACAGACAGACGGACATGGCTATATCGACTCGGCTGTTGATGCTGATCAAGAATATATGTACTTTATAGGGTCGGAGAAGCTTCCTTCTGGCTGTTACATACATTTGCACAACTTCATGATCCCCTTTTCCCATTTTAATGGGAACAGGGTATAAAAAACTTATAACTCCGTATAGTCATATGCAGTCTAAAATGCTATAAATTAATAATCAATTAATTAGTAGTATATGAAATGTAACTTACAACGTTCATTATATTTTAATTACAGCTGTTCACAGCTGCTCCACACAAAATGTCCAGTATGCCCAGAAAAAGTAAGGGAGTAAAGATCATACTAAAAGATTTAACGAAATCAGCGTTGAGGCTGGATTAGATTTAATTTTGTTTTCGTTTTGCTTGCAAGTGTGACCGTTCTCTTCGAATAAAATTACGTTGCGCTTTTGATGTTGGTTAAAACTCTATTGTCAGTTCAAAATGGAGAACGTTGCAAATTTCTGCATTTCAAGTTGAAGTAATTCAATAATTACACTAGTTTACAGCCAAAAAGACCCATTTCTACTGAAACTATTTTTAAGTGTAGTTTGGATTGGTGATCTCAAAAATCGATTTCAAAAATTTTTTCATGGCAACGTTTTTTAAATATGAATTTTTTCGATTTTTTCGATAGGTACACTTACATTTTATACCATATCTCAATTCATAATGGTCAGATGGAGTCAAGCAAGATATGAATCCGAAGGTAATTGAATGGTCAATAATCGCACAAAACACTATTTTCAAATCGGTTAAGTTTGAATACATTAAAAAAAGAATATATCAAAAAAATCCATTTTTTGCTAGAAAATGCAATAAATTTCGTTTCCTAACGCCTAGGAAAAATAATATAATAAATAAAAAATAATAAATAATAATTGTCAAAAAAGTCTCATGCTGCCAATAAAATTTGTGCAGTTTATGGACCCGATACAGTTTCCATTTCCACCGCACAACGATGGTTTCAACGTTTTCGTTCTGGTGCAGAGGTGATCGAAGATGCGCCACGGTCCGGAAGGCCTGTCGTCGAAAATTGCGATAAAATCGCTGAATTGATCGAAAGAGACCGGCATAGTAGCAGCCGTAGCATCGGCCAAGAGCTGGGCATGAGTCATCAAACCGTTATAAACCATTTGAAGAAGCTTGGATTCAAAAAGAAGCTCGATGTATGGGTGCCACACGACTTGACGCAAAAAAACATTTTTGCCCGTATGGATGCATGCGAATCGCTTCTGAATCGCAACAAAATCGACCCGTTTTTGAAGCGGATGGTGACTGGCGATGAAAAGTGGGTCACTTACGACAACGTGAAGCGCAAACGGTCGTGGTCGAAAAGCGGTGAAGCTGCCCAGACGGTGGCCAAGCCTGGATTGACGGCCAGGAAGGTTCTTCTGTGTGTTTGGTGGGATTGGCAGGGAATCATCCACTATGAGCTGCTCCCCTATGGCCAAACGCTCAATTCGGACCTGTACTGCCAACAACTGGACCGCTTGAATGCAGCACTCATGCAGAAGAGGCCATCTTTGATCAACAGAGGCCGAATTGTCTTCCATCAGGACAACGCGGGAGCTCGGATGGGAGGTTCTTTTGCATCCACCGTATAGTCCGGATCTCGCACCAAGTGATTACCACCTATTTCTGTCCATGGCGAACGAGCTTGGTAGTCGGAAGGGCCACAAGAGAGTCCTGTGAAAATTGGCTCTCCGAGTTTTTTGCCAATAGGGAAGCGAGCTTCAATAAGAGGGGCATTATGAAGTTGGCATCTCGTTGGGAACTCGTCATCGAACAAAACGGCGCATATTTGACTTAAATCGCATTATTATAACCATTTTTATGAACAATTGAAAATTCAATAAAAATACCGGAAGACTTTTTTGACAACCTTATATTTAAAAATTCAAAAAAACTGTTTTTATCAGGGAATCAAACCGGAACCGGAACCGGAACCGGAACCGTATACCGAAAAGAACCGACTAAAACTCAGAACCGGAACTGGAACCGATATTTGAAATTGATTGTGTACCGGTATACGAGTACCGATATTTTTGGAACCTAAAAGACCGAAAAGAACCTAAACATTGTACCGGTACAGTTTCGGTTCTGAGTGCAACGACTAGACTTCAAAGCTGACACTTAGTTTTGGGGACTTTTAAGCAATTTCCAACAAAAAGGAGTCTGGAGAGCAGTCTCTTGAAAAATATTGCATCCTTTATTCTAAGGCCCACATTATAATGTCATGCTAATGCTAACCTCGAAACTTTTTTAGTTAGTTTAGTTTTAGTACTTGTGTTATCCATTTCTGTTCAACTTAAAACTTAATGAGGAAAGCAGCACAAATACTTTAGAAGCAGGACACTACAAATAGTTCAGTATTTTCACAAAACTGATTTATGGCATCAATCGTGATCAATTTTTCTGAGCTTAAAACGTTTTCCAAATTGAAGACTTTGGAATTATTTGAAAATGACCACCAAGATGTATAAATGTATCGATATTTAAGTGTTAAGGTATTGGTAAAAAATCGAATGATGGTCACACTGTATAGAGAATGGACGATGACGAAACCGAAACTAGAACGCAGTAGATAGTTGAAGATGGACGAAGACAGAAGCTGTGTTTAAAATGACAAGCAGACAGACAGAAAGACAGAAAGAACAAGAAAGAAAGTCGGTCAAGCCCGACTATAACATACTCTGTACCCTTGCACTCGCATTTGCTCACGAGTCAAACGGCCACTTAATAGGGTACCCATGTAACGCCCAATTTCTCAAAAGTTGCGGTTAGGTACCGGCCGGTCAAATTTGCCGGCTGGAATTACCAGAGGTTAAGTCTTTTGGTTTTCTCAACGAGACTTACCGGCAGGTTCACCCGATATCGATTAATTGCTATCGCTGCAAAAGTGTGACCTGGCACTGTGGACGAAACAGCTGTTTGTTTTGGCATTTTTTAATGCTATTGTTGTAGCTGGAAGTAATTTGGCAAAATAGTTAAATAAAATTGCTTGCGATGATGAATCAATGTGAAACACCGAAAAGACCAAGAGCGAAGAACTTTTCTGCGGCTGAGGAACATTCGCTTGTATACTTTTTGAGTCAAACAAATGCATTTTGAAGAACAAAAAGAGGGATGCGGAGACCTGAAAGCAGAAGGTCTGGGCTTTGAGATCAGTTTGCCGCCATGCCGGAGTTCATCTCCTTTGGAAAGACTTACGGGATAAGTAAGCGAATTTAAAAAAAAGATCGCGAAAATAATTCGCAATTAAGAAGTGGGAGACTTGTCGAACTGTGGCGGCATTCCCAGCACCGCTGGAGTCTTGTCTATTTCCAAAAAATTCGTTTCAGGATTGGAAAATGTGGTTGATAATGATGGTACGTTTTTATTTATGATAGCTTTAAAAATATATAATTGACTTCTAAAATTTTAGCAAAAATCAATCAGTCAGTGTCTGCTTGTGATGGCCAATAGCGGGGAAATCTTGATAAACTACACGGTTTGCCGAAGGAAGTCTGACTCATCAGAAGTCGCCCGCAATGATAAGGAAGAAGCCACTTGCATAAGAGCGCTGCGCCACCATAAGTTTGCTCTCTAACAACAATCCACGATTCCTGTTAACAATCCAAATCATAATAAAATGAATCACAACTGAAGTTATGGTTTTACCTGTTACTTAGCGAAGATATTTGACCTCTAATCCTAGCAAGAATTATTTGACATGCTGAGTTTGTTAATCTGAATAGTTGACAAAATTTGGCATCATCCAGATCAATAAAATAATAAATACTCTCCCTGTACTCTCTCGCATTATTTATTCGTGTGGATATACCGTTCCTGGTGCTGGCCGTGCGTGTGGATAATATTTTCATTATGGTGCACACGTATCAGCGGTTAGATCACTATCGGTATACCACATTTCATGAGGCAATTGGTGGTGCCATTGGCCAAGTGGGTCCTTCGATTTTGCAGACGGCGGGCAGTGAGTTTGCCTGCCTTACCAATGGCGCCATTTCATTTGCCGTGAATGCGGCGGCTGCTATTCTGCTGAACAGAAAGTTCCACATCGCCGCGCCTGTGTCTTCTTGTCTAACCGCCTGAATCTTCCATTTCCATTGCGTGGATGTAAGAAATTTGTTTATTTATAAACATTTTGTTTTGGCAATTGACAAAGTAAACAATACAAATTTTGGACACAGCTGTTTGTCGATCGATAAAAATATCGATAATTCTATCGCAACTTGCCGGCAGGTTAAAATTTGACCCTATCATGAGGCAGCGGTTAACTTTGCCGCTCGGTTCTCGCCAAAGACTGCATGAGACACGCAAATTCGGCTAACCTGCCGGTAAGTTTGACTAACCGGACATTGAGAAATTGGGCCTAAGGGGTGCTGAAATGGGTACCTATATAAAGGGTGATGAAATGGGTAGCCATGTAAAAAGTTAAAAAACACAAGCTGATTAAATATAACAAAAAATTTTTGATTCACATTCAGTCTTATTTCTTAAATATTATTATTATTTATATTTTCGTTTGCGTTAATTTATATATTACTTATGGTTATTTGAACTATTCATTTTACCAAATCGCTTTTTCTGCAGCTCAATAGCTTTACGCAAGTGGTCTTCAGCAGGACCAATTCCATTGCCCAAAGTAATCGCATCTAGAAATATAAAATTCAGATATTACATGAATTAAGTGATTTGTCTTACCTTTTTTTTATATTATTCACATCACTTTAGTTTTCACTTTGGATTCGTAACTACGCACAACTGAAAATGCTGTCACAAACTAAAGTAAACGACAAAAGCAAAGAATGTTCCAGCAATGTAAAAAACGCGTGCAAGCTAGGAGACTAAAAAAACGGTGCATTGGATTTCTATTGTGTACTTTGCACTTCTTTCTTTTTTTGTACACTGGTTCGGCGTTCGATTACCATAGGGTTACTCAGGAAAGTACCCAAATACTCTGGTTCGCGGTGGGTTTTAGAATAAGGTTATAGAATATGCAGGTCATAAATATTTTTTATGTTTTCGGTGGTTCCGCGTTCGTTTACCATAGGGCTATTTAGGGAAGTACCCGTGTTCGAACCAGCCAAGTAGGTAGTGCGAGCATGGTCAAACGCCACCAGCAGAACTAGGGGGAACTATTAGAGCGCACAACGCGGTGCGCTCACTAAGTTTCTCTCTCTCTCTCTCTCTCTCAAACTGAGATTGCCTGTATTGAACGGTTATAGTATGTAGCTGTGGTTATGGGTGGGGGGATGGGAGGTGTTAACTGTCCGTTTTTTGCTCTTAACTTCAGTATCGTTTATCCGATCTTTATCATTCCTTCGGCAAATCGATAAATAATTTTGTTTACTAGGTATCTCTAGAAGGTACGAACCATCTATCATCAAAACTGTGGAAGATACACGTTTTTTCCAAATTGCGGGGGCGGGAGGGTGCGTATCAAAAATTGAAAATAAACTTGATCTGCCTGCAATTATAAGAAATATATGTCCCATACATGTCAAACCTCTATCTCTTACCATCTCTGAGATCTCTTCGTTCATACGGACGGACGGACAGACGGACATGGCTATATCGACTCGGCTGTTAATGCTGATCATGAATATATATACTTTATAGGGTCGGAAACGATTCCTTCTCCCTGTTGCATACTTTTGCACAAACTTAATATACTCTATGTACCTTCGGTACAGAGTATAAAAATCCACATCGACAAACCGTGAAGAGAAAAAAAACGTATAGAGACATTGTAAATAGAAAACCGTGTTTAAATATTGAGACCCGAAAACCCGAAAAAACTCTCGTTTATAAAAATAAAGAAATCTACAAAGTTTCCACAATTGTGTAGCCTTTGAGAAAGGCAAGTAAGCGTATAACTTTTATTAAGACCGCTCTTTCTTCATATTTTACCGGTTCATACCGGTACGTACCGCTATACCGAAATAAGAAAGCAGGTACCGGTACGGAACCGAATACCGAAATATTATAAGAACTAAGACAGAACCTTTTACTGAAACACAAGTTTCGGTACGTAGCAGAACTGGAACCGGAACTGAAATACGATTCGGTTTGATTCCCTGGTTTTTATTTTTTCTACTTAGGTTGCGCACTTCTTCAAAAAGTGAGTTTTTTGGGATTTTTTTTTAATAAATTTTCATTTGCTTCGACTTTTGTTCTGCTCTAGAATTTTTTTCTGGTTTGGCTATTTGACCACTTCTAATTATGAGCAAAAGAAGAAGAAAATAAAAGAAAACAATTTTTATAAACTCAAATTTTACTGTTAGTTGCATCAATACCTTATTATCTTTGTTGAAGTGCGATTCTTAAGTCGAAAGAATAAAAATATTTTTTTTGGATTTTTTTATATTTTTCCTAGGCGATTAAAAATGAAATTTCATGCATTTTCGAGCAAAAAATCGATTTTTTTTAAATACTTTTGGTCATTGTATTCAAACTTCTAAACCGATTTGAAAACAATGTTCTACGTTATTATTAACAATTTAATGACCTTCCGATTTATATCTAGACAATCATCTGACATTATGAATTGAGATATGGCATAAAATGTAAGTGCAACTACCGAAAAAATGAAAAAAATCATTTTTTTAAAAACGTTGCCATGAAAAAATTTTTGAAATCGATTTTTGAGATCACCAATCCAAACTACACTTAAAAATAGTTTCAGTAGAAATGGGTCATTTAATTTTTTTTTTTGTAGACTTGTGTTATAAATTATTGCATTTTAGCAAGCATACAAGTTTGTTTAAATGAAAGAGGGATCAGTGGTCTACAACGGACGGAGTCGTTTCCAGTTCTTAGAGCTTGTGCTTGACTTTGTTAAAAAAATTTTGGGATTCCATATCTGCACAGTTCTTCTAAAATGTCGTTCGACTCAAATTCTTCCACAATTTCATCCTTCCTCTTCCTCTTAAAACCTTCCGAATTACATTAATGACATTAATTCACCATTAACAAATACAAAATAAATTGAATTTACCTCTCAAAAATTGCGTACGTACTAAAACTACACATTCAGAAACCAAAAAAATTATTTGAAAAGCTTAGACAAAAGCATTTACACTTTTTTTCGGCATGTTTTGCGCCTTAGTGAAAATTGTTTGAAAAACAAAAATAAAATATAGTTTCAAGAAATCTAAATCAAATCTTGCTTTCGCGCCTTAGTTAAAATTGTTTGGTCACATTATTAACGAAATTTAAATTAAATCAGTAAGCAAATAGGTTCGTTCCGTCAACTGATTTAGATTTCAAGAAAATCTAAATCACTTTCTGGAGTACCACTATTGTCAGTGGAAACGTTTTGTTTCATTATTTAACCGTTGGCCGAATAATACAATTCTTAGCTAGTGCAGAGGGATACATTGGGGCTCGAGCACTGAAGGGTTATGAAAAGATATCGATATTGCGGAGTCGACACTTCTATCGAACAACTTACACCTCTAATTTTATTCACACGTTTTGTAAAATATGGCTGATGCACAGGTAAATACATTGTTTTAAGTTAATAATATTTATACCTGTGTCAATGTTCCTTTTAGTTGTCAACTGCTTTGCGCGATTTGCCTAACCGGGTACTGAATGTGTCTGTGGAAGAGCGCCCGTCATTATTTCATAATGTGTGTGCTGTGCTGAAAAATCCCGGTAAGAAAGAAAATGTACATATGTACGTATGTATTAATGAGCACTCTTATACATGGACTAGCCTATACCCTTTGCTTTGCTCACATTTGTGTTCCATATTTTTGTGTGTGTAGCGTTGATAACGGGTTTAAGTCTGGTTGGGCGAAATCTGACCCCAACAATATCCACGTGAATTTAAAAAAAAAAAATATTAATTTAAATTTTCCATAAAGAGCTTGAATTTAAATAGAAATTAATGTTGAATCCCATTGAATGGAAAGCAAAAACGGTTATTTTATAACAATTTTCCGGATGATAAAAAATTTTTAAATCACTTCGTTTATATATATGGGCATTTCCACACAAAAGTCCACCGAGACCAAAAAATGAAAACTACTTAAAAGCACTATTTTTTTTATCATTTTTTCCTTGGGAAATAATCAAAATGAACTAATATGAGCCAATTTTAAATATATTCTTAACCCATTTCGATATTTTCGAATGGAAAGTCGCGCAAGCGCCATTTTTCTTATTTGGATACGTTTTGTTATAAAAATGCCTTTAGATTGCATTGATTTTTGGTCTCTAAACTATTTCTAAGAGTACAAAGAGTTAAACAATAATGCAGAAGAGACACCATAAGAAACTATATGATTGCAACTAACTGTAAGTTTCTGCTTTATATTATAACAAAAACAACATAAATATAATGAGGAAATTTAAGTAACGTCATGTCAGATACTTATGCAAATAAAAAAAATTGCGCAAACATTTTTGAATAAGATAACCTGGAAAATAAACTTGTATTATTTTAAATCATACTAAAAAAAGTTTTATACAAAAAGTTTTCCCAATTCGCAGAATTTTGAAGTTTTCTAAAACAAGTCAAAACCCACTTCCGTTTTATGTAACGTCACGCCAGCATATATCGAATCGTTAAATCGTTTGCCATCGATTTATGGCTATTCGACAAGTTGTTTCTTTTGGTTGTAGCTTAAAGGTCGCAAGGGGCACCCCTATGTTGCTCTTATCCGGTAGGAGATGATTGGTAGTGCCAAGTCTAGCGAGGTGGTCGGCCATCTCATTGCCTTCAATGTTGTGTCCAGGCACCCAAACGAGATATATTTTAAAGTGCTGAGCCATCTCATTAAGAGATCTGCGGCACTCTGTAAAAGTTTTGGCGTTATTAATATTACCGCCAAGTGCTTTTAAGGCAGCGTTTTTGCCTTGTGAGCTGGAGCGGAGTCTTGTTGAAAGGTCCACGGCTTGTTTGTAAATAATGTAGTGTTGAGAGGCTTTACAACCTTTTCTAAAACGTCGGATTGATACACTTTCGCCGAAGTTTTGACTCCATTTTCACAAAATTGGAACTTGGTGACCCATTCATAGGCGACTCCCAACCAAACCATCACATAAGCTGGATGGTGACCTCTCCTGAACTCTCGAAATGAGATTGGACGCTTGTTTTGATGACACAGCATACATACACTATATCGTTCGGTTTGTTGAACGATTCCTCTATGGTGAAAATTTTCTCATCAGTAAACAGAATTCGTCTGGGGACATTGTTCGCGCACTGGTGACGCAATGATTTCGTTTTTGTTTCAATGCTGTTGTGAGGAAGTAGTTGGTGTGTCTCTTGTATGCTCCGAGTCCCAAGTCAAGTTTTATGATGCGCGACGTGCTGTCCTTGCTGAGCCACGAGTTTCTGCTTGCGCACTCGATTTCGACGAATTTGATCTTTCGCGGCTTTAAGGGGGTATTCTAGTGTAGAGGAATGATTTTCGTTTTGGAAATTTGGAGAAGTTTTTGAAGTGCTGTACAAACGAAACACAAAATATTTTTATTACCTATGTTGTTATCATTTGTTTATTGTTTTATTAATACAAAAAATAAAAATTGACAAAGTTATGAGCAGTCAAAGTGGTGGGTTAAAAAAAAAAAAGGGTGTCCTGGCGTGCATTATTCCAACCCTCCTGATATAAATATAAAAACCAGACGGATTCTTAATTATTATAGATGCCGCTATCGTATGACCCATGGAAAAGTTGTAAATAAAATTTTTATTACAGCATGGCGGCTGTTTGAAAAAACAATTTTTTTTTGTGTATTTCTTTAACAATTCAGAAGTTTTAAAAATACTCAATGAAAAGTTATGCAAAGTCCACACGATAAACGTATGTATACAGAACATCCTCTCCAAATTTGAAGTAAATCGGTCCATTAGAACTCAAGGTATCCTTACCGCCAACTCTAAAAAAGTAGTTTCGAAAAAAAATTGTTGAAATAATATTTCAGGTTGTGTGATAATCTGAATAACGACGAGGTATTCCTGCTGCGACCAGCATTGAAAACAAAAAAGTTTTTCCCATTAAGGGCATTTCTCCTTTTCCATATGTCTGTCTATCTATGTGTCAAATAAGCTCACAATTTACTCTATTTGTAAGTTTGTGACATATAGCTCTATGTAGAAGAAGACTTTTTTTTCCGCTCATCTTTTTTATTTCTTATAAAATGGTTTATAAAAAAACATAGAGACCTTGTAAATACGAAATTTGGGGACGTTTGCGTGGAAAACAAAAAAGTTTAGCAAACTAATATAGCTTTCTCACTGAATCACATTTTTAAAACAGTTATCATCTCTGAAAATGCAGTTTCCTGTCCTCATTGTGCTGCTTCAGCATTTGCATCTTTACAATTTACAAAATGACTGGCAACAAAGATAAAAAATCAAAAATAGATATTCAAAACTTATTTCGCTGCTAGAAACATTAACTCTAGTTTTGGTAAGGGCTTAAAGTTCATCGAAGAAAAATTCTTTTCTGTAAATGTTAGAATTATAGCAAGGGCCACTTAAACCATTGACGTGTTCAGACCATGGGTCCAATAGATGGCTTGTGGCCTCTTCAGTCAAATTGCAACTACTTTGGCAATTTCTGCAATTCATTGTGATATTATTTCAATTATAGATAAGTTAATTCAAAATATAAATTAGTTGCAAACTTCAACTCTCTGCCCTTTGGCGCACCCTTTGTCAACTTGCCAAAAAATGATCGACTATCGAATAGAAACAATCGAATGTCTAACGAGTAATGCAACTACATTTTGTAAAAATGCACTTTTGTGCCAGCTCAAGTGTCAAGTATAAATTGTATGGGGGGAAATGTACATTTTGCACAAAATGCGAAAATGCAGTTGTCGTTAGGACAGCACATAAAACTAGTTTTTCGACCAATGGTTCCAATGTCAGCCATGTGCTATAGTCATCCGATCCAGCCAGTTCCGACAACTCGGCTCATCATGCTAATCAAGATTTTTTATACTTTATGTGGTCGAAGATGGTTCCATCGATGCGTTACAAATATGTTGACAATTTAAATATTCCCTTTGCAAGGGTATAAAAAGTTAACATGCTCTGTTCATTAACATTAACATGAACTTGCGCTCTCGTTGTAAGTATGAAAATGTAAAATTGGCTTTACAGCCCCAAAGAGCCAGGCCAAGCTTCTCCCAATCACTTGGCGTGTGTGCTTATAATTTTTCCCACAAGTGAAAGGGACCTGCAGTTTAACGTCGAATCCGAACGGCAAAGTTTGAGAAGCTTTTGCATGGCTAGTTACTTCACAGCTGGCGCCAATATTGATTTGGGGATGTGTAGCTTTAAAAAAGAGTTTGGAGCTAATCGCTTGGTTGTTTTTTTTTAAGTCTCGTTATATTTTTCCCGCAAACGGTTGACCTTCGATGAATCAACCTGTATGCGTTCCTCAATATTCCGATTGAGATAGGCAGTCATGTGGGCAAATGGTTATTTTTTTTAAAGTCAAATCCAGGGCGTACAGCTAAATCGACTCAGATCGTCGCCCTAATCAAAAACATATGGGCAAATTAAAAAGAAATTCAAAATAAATCGGATTTGTATTTAAAAAAAAGAAAGTCGGTGAAGTCCGACTATAACATACTCTGTACCCACCAAAGTTTGTATATATCTGATCAATTTAAGTTAGAAGCCACACAAAGTGGCAAAATTGTCAAAGTGTGTGAAGTGCTGCCCATATATATTCTTGATCAGCATCAATAGCCGAGTCGATATATCCATGTCCGTCTGTCCGTGTGTCCGTCTGTCTGTCTGTCTGTGTGAACGCGTCGATCTCAGAGACTATAAGAGATAGACACAAATTTTTGCATGCACATAGGTGTATACCGTACCCAGATCAAGTTTGTTTCAGATTTTGAAAATATCCCCCCCCCCCCCCCCCCTCCACCCTTAAACCGCGAAAAACTGTCAGAGCCACAATTTTAAAGTTAGAACCTCGTGGCTTAATATATATTATCCTAGGCCTTATATCTTACTACTCTCAAAAGGAAAATAAGATCCGAGCAAAAACAACAAAGATTAAAACAATTTTGCCTATCGGAGCGGGGGGGCGGCCACTGCATGCAGGCAGCTGGCCGCGTGTGCGCTCGCGTGTTTTTTTTCCCCCCCATGGGTTCGCCATGGGGGGATGAAAATCTTCTAAAGATACTGCTGGCCCGTACCAGCAGCATGCACGATTCACCAACCACGTTGGTGCCTACGTGCTAAATACACCCCCTCATAACTGCACACCTCATTCCCCGCGGGATCACAGTTAAGTATTACTTCGCGGGGATGGGTTGCCTATTTAGGCACCCTCCGTTGCGCGTCGTTCGCGTTCACATCTTCTCAGATCGCTCTGGATGTCTATAACGATATCGCTTATGGTTTTCCAGTTTGCTTCTGACTCTACCATGTAGCTGACAAGGTCCTCGATGGGTGGTACGAGCTCTTGCCTGGTCCTGTACCTTACACACTGGTACATTACGTGGTGCGGATTCTCATTCTGAGTTGGGCAGGTCGGACATTCCGGAGTCTCTTCGTGCTTGAACCTGTGTAGGTACTCCCTATATCCTCCATGTCCAGTGAAAAACTGAGTTAGGTGGAAGTTTAATTCCCCTCTGCTCCTCCCTACCCAATCATCCAAATTTGGAATCATCCGGTGGGTCCACCTTGCCTTGGTGGCCATATTCCACCGCGCCTGCCATGTAGCCATCGAAAAGCGCGAACGTGTGTGCGCGCGCCTGTGTGTGCGCGTGCGTGTGTGTGTGTGCGTTTGTCTATGCAAGTGTGTTTGTACGTATGTCCCAATTGAACAGGGTATTTTGTAGTCTGGAAACTCGACTATAGCGCTCTTACTTGTTTAGTTTTGTAGTTTTGCACACACTATCTGCGTTGCTTTTTTTATGCAATCTTCCTTCTCTCTCGATGGTGTGACAATCACGGCTGCCAACCGGTCCGGAACCGAACGCCTGAGAACCGGTTCGGTTCGGGTTTTTTGGGCTTCGCGAACCGGACCATGAACCAGGCGCTCTATATTTTTGACTCCTCAAACCTGAACCCGAACCGGACCACTTTATCAAAAAATGAGGTTTGGTTCACCAATTTAATTAATATATTCAACGAAACATCAGGGAAAAATTGGAAATCTCTGGAGATTTTACTATAAACGATTGCATTTCTAACTAAGCGTGAATGTGTTTTGATGTAAAGTGACAAAATAAAGTGTGATGATGATAGATTATACGGAAAGAAACCGTTTAACCATATGATGAATCAATCTGGCTTTGAACGGACGGTATAGATCACAATTACTACCAAGTGATTTATATTACATTTGGTTTTCAAGCCGAGCAATTGTTCTAAACTCTTCAGCAAACACATTGTTTTACTATCTAAGTGCAAGTGTCCCGATAAACATTCTTCTACTAGGAGTTCAGTACCAGTGTTGGCTGCTGAATTCTCAGACCCGAAATTTCATATTTTGCTTACAAAATACAGTTGCAAAGCAACTGACTCAACGTCTGATTGTGAAGCAGAGAAGCATATGAAAGCAATAAACAAAAATCAGATATAAAAGCTGTGAATGATGTTATAGATTTCTTAGGAAATTGTCATAGAGCACATACATTACATACATCGACAAATGTTTTAAAAATATTGCCTTTACTATTCTAGCTGTTCCGGCAACTCAGGTATCAGTTGAACGAGCATTTTCGACACTTAAGTTTGTTCTTTCTGATTAAGAGCTAGTATAGATGAATAGCTCCTGGAAGATAAAATGCTTAAAATAAGCAGTTCCTAAAAATTGTTAATGTCAGCTAATGGATTTGATAATTACAATAACTTAAGTAGTGAATATTATTATTAGATATATGAATAGACAGGTATACAAATTTCTTTATCAACGTAGAATTAATCGGTGGGGACACAGAATTGCTAGAGATTTTGGTATAATCGTTTGCATTTCAAATTTAATTTGTAGAACTTTATATGTCAAGTGAAAAGTATATCTTCGGTTGCTAAAACAGATGGTGAGTTTGAGCGATTTGGAAACAACTATTCAAATCTACTTGGCTTTGCACAGTCGGTTTCAATTCGCTTTAATTTCGCTATCTGATCTAGTTACCGAGCATTTTTGTGCCACTTCACATGTAAATGCCAGCAATTTAAATTTGAAATTCAAACGTTGATACGAAAATCTAGTGATTTCTGGGGCACCCCCCAATATATCGAAAGTCGAACTATTCCTTATTTGTTGAAGCGAACTAATGTTCGAACCAATTTGAGAAAAAAGTCCATAACTCCGGAACTATTCGATTTCCCATTTCAGCTTAATACAGTAAATTCCTGGACACAAGACCAAATTTTGAGAAAAAAATTAAGGAAAAAAATCGAACGAAAGTCGATCAAGCCGTGGTTATGGGTGGGAGGGGGTGGGGGTGTTAACTTGCCGTTTTTTGCTCATAACTTGAGTATCGTTCATCGGATCTTTATCATTCCTTCAGCAAATCGATAAATAATTTTGATTTCTATCTATATATATATATATATCTAGAAGGTACGAACAATCTATCATAAAAACTGTGGGAGATATAACGCTTTTTCCAAATTGCGGGGGCGGTAGGGGGCATGGCAAAAATTAAAAATAAACGATCTGCCTGCAACTATAAGAAGTATATGACCCATACATGTCAAATCTCTATATCTTACCATCTCTGAGATCTGTGCGTTCATAGAGACGGACGGAGAGACAGACGGACATGGCTATATCGACTCGGCTGTTGATGCTGATCAAGAATATATATACTTTATAGGGTCGGGAATGATTCCTTCTACCTGTTACATACTTTTGCACAAACTTAATATACTCTGTGTACCTTTGTAACAGAGCATAAAAAACGTCCCTTTAGCGGCAATTAATTTTTGTTTACTTATTTCCACGATTTGGTAACCAACAAAAAATTAAACGATTTTTAAGTGTAAGTAGTTTGAAAGTTTGGGACCGGATGTAAATTTACAGATTTTCTAAATATTTTTTTTTACCAATGGGTTTGGATAGCAAGCAATTACAAATAATTACATTTTTTAATTAGTGTGAGTTGGCTGGCTCTAGGTCCGAAAAAGTTGCGTTTGCTCACAACTTGTAAACAACTTATGCATTGTACCACCAAAAAGAGCTGGTTGCCTATACAGAACTGTTTCATCGTTATCCCTAACGACTCTTCAGTAGACTTTTTGCTGAAGAAAGCATGATTGCCAACTGCCTCTCCTCCATACAATCATTGCTTAGATCAGTTGGGAACTGCTAAAAGCAATGAAAGCAAAAATAGACAAGCAATGAGTGCTTTCATCTCATTTCATATAGCTCTGGCTATACAAGGCTATCGACTCGGCTGTTGATGCTGATCAAGAATATATATACTTTATATGGTCGGAAATGATTCCTTCTGCCTGTTACATACATTTGCACGACTTTAGTATACCCTTTTACTCTACGAGTAACGGGTATAAAAAACTTCCCATACAAACTTTTCAAACGCTTTTCCGACTTTTCCGGTTGGAATTTTCCAAAACCCTATCTTAGCACGCACTTTCAGCACTAATGGAAACTCCTGTCCAAATTTCAGCCTTCTTACTGTTTGCAATTACTGTTTGAAATTACCCTGAATATAGTATAGTAAATATATTTAGGGCATTCACCAGCTCTCGTAAAAGAGTAAATCAAAAAGCGTAAACTCCAAACAAAAAATCACATAGGAAAAAAATTACCAACTTTTTGTTGCCCTGGGGTATGTTTATAAAATCGCTCGTAAAAGTGGAAAAACTTGAAGTGTTCAAAGTATCGGCTAAAAGTACTTAGTATCGTACTTATCTGATATAGAAATTTAGATACTTGTTTTTCTGTGTAGCCGTTGGCTGAGTGGATAGGATTGCCGCCTTGTATTTTTGATATTCCGGCTTGAATCCCGATAAAGAATGGTGGATCATTATCTTTTTTTTTTTTTATTAAAAGAGCCCACAACTATGGCCGAGGTCAGAAAAGATGTCAATCACAATCAATAACAATAAGAGGAAATAAAAAAATAAAAAATCAGCTCCATGATTCGAACACATGTCTTACCGTCTATGAGTTATGCATGCACTGCTCTACGCCACTGAGGCGTCTGAAATTAGTTGTAAATAGTAAGTATTGAATCTCAATTAACAGCAATACTCACAGCCTGGCAAAAACAGCTCATTTACGTCAAAAATTACGAGGGTAAACAGAAGGGGTGCTCAACAGTTGCGTCGCGTAAATTCACACAATTACGCTTTTACGCGTGCTGGTGAATACCCTAATTAATTTTATGGCTTCGTCAATAATATATTCGTCCTCAACGTCTGCTATATTGGTATACGACGTATTAGTGCCAATAATTTTCAAATATTTTTCCGGCTGCTCATCGTATTGCAGCATACATTATGTCGACGTAGTCCAAATCTAATAATACAAATTTTATCTTTAATATACATATTTAAGCCTTAATTTTTAAGCAGTAATGCCTTACCTGATAGACAAAATTGCGTTTAATGTCTGTGTTTGCAATTTCTCAGTTTGGTTTTGACCAAATTTGCTTGGCTAAAAACCCGCTCAACATCCGCATTCGACCACGGCAATGACAATATATTAAGGACAAACGATGCTAGCTCAAACGAGAGCGTAAGTTAAAGTCGGCTCTAACCGACTTCGAAATACCCGTTACTCATGGAAAGAATCGTTTAATAGCCTTCCTGTGTGTCTGAGGCAGGACAGCCGAAAAGTATGCAACATTTTTTAACTCGGCTATTTATCATCCGATCTTGATGAAAATTGGAGGGCTTATAGATATTGCGAAGATTAATGTAAGTTTTAAATTGGAGATCGATATCTCAAAAATTGTGGGAGTTATTCAACATTTTTTATTGAGGGGGCGTGGGTGGGCGTGGCAAAAATTTGAAATAAACTTGATCTGCGTGCAGACAATAAGAGTCTACATTTCAAAATTGGTTGCTCTAGCTCTTCTAGTCTCTGAGATCTAGGTGTTCATACAGACAGACTGACGGACGGTCAGACGGACAGACGGACATGGCTATATCGACTCGGCTGTTGATACTGATCAAGAATATATATACTTTATATGGTCGGAAATGATTCCTTCTGCCTGTTACATACATTTGCACGACTTTAGTATACCCTTTTACTCTACGAGTAACGGGTATAAAAATGTTTTTTTTTTTCAGCTGAGTCCATATAACAACTAACTTCTGCCCAAAACTTAACAGTGTTTTCAACATTGTTTCAGTTTATCATGTGTATGTTATTATATTGTAATAGTATTTGATCAATTTCATTATTATTGATTTTAAACAGCTCCAAAAGCTTAACTATTATAGTCGCATTAAAATATTCTTTCAGGATCCGCTGAAATCAGTGTTTGAACTGCTCGCCTTGAAAGTGACTTCTGTTTTTGTCGCATGCGAATGCATTGGTTTTTTGTAATTATCTTGAAATCGAACAATTGCCCAAAATCAACTGTAGCACCAATTATAGTGCTAATCAAGAGCTATAAGTTTCGTCTCTTGTCAAAATAAAATAATGTTTTGGCATATACTTTTCTTCACTTTGAATGCGTACGAATGTCGCATTCGACATTTGAGAAATGCCCATATATTCTTGATATATTCTTGAGGGCGACGAGCTGAGTCGATTGAGCTTTGTCCGTCCGTCTGTCTGTCTGTCTGTCTGTCCGTCTGTTTCTACGCAAACTCTCTCAGTTTTAAAGCAATCGAGCTGAAATTTCGCACAGAGTCTTCTTTTTACTGCACGCTACTAATATGTCGGAACCGACCGGATCGGATGACTATATCTTATAGCTGCCATAGTAACCATCGGTCAAAAAATGGGTCTTAGTGAGAAAAACTTTTTTGTTTTCAATGTTAGCGGCCTTAAACTCGGCCATTGTTAATGTTATCTGCTTTCAAACAGATTTGCAAATTTTGGTCAAGATCGGATGACTATATCTTATAGCTGTCATAGGAACAATAGGTCGGAAAATGGGTCTTAGTAAGAAAAACTTTTTTGTTTTCAATGCTAGCGTCATAAAACTCGGCGATAATTAATATTATATGCTTTCAAACAGATTTGCAAGTTTTTGTCAAAGTCGGGTGACTATATATTATAGCTGCTATAGGACCAATCGGTCGGAAAATGAGTCTCAGTGAGAAAAACTTTTCTGTTTTAAATTTTATCTTCCTTAAACTCCGCGATTGTTAATTTGATATGTTTTCAAATAGATTCGCGAAATTTGGTCGAAATCAGATGTTAAACTGTAGGAAAATGGGTTTTAGTTAAAAAATTGTTAGATTTTTATGTAAACGTTCTTAAACTCTGACATTTCAAAAACAGCATTTGCAAGGGTATTAAAACTTCGGCACAGACGAAGGTAGCTTGCCCTTCTCGTTTTTTTTGCCGAAAATGGCAGAATTGGACTTGGTTGACATGTGGTTCCAACATGACGGTGCCACATGCCACACGCGAAACCATAGACCAATTGAGAGGCGAGTTTGGTGAGCAATTAATCTCACGTTGTAGACCAGTCTGTTGGCCGCCAAGATCATGTGAATTGACCCTATTAGACTATTATTTGTGGGGCTACGTGAAGTCTCTCGTGTATAGGGACATAGTCACAATTGCAGCCCAGGAAGACATTACAGCTGCCATTGGTGAGAAAAGTAATGCAAAATTGGAGGTTACGGTTGGACCACCTCAGGCGTAGCAACAGTTACATGAAATAATCTTGAAAAAGTAAATTGGAGGAATTGATAATAAATATTTTATTTACTATTGTTACAGTTAAGCAATCCAATAGTTTCTTATGCATTCTTTTTTGACTTTTTGTTCCCTCAGAAAGATTTTAAATAGCACAAAGCAATGCAATCTATAGCCACTTTTATGAAAACAAAGCCTGCAATATTAATATCCAAATGAGAAAAATTGCGATAGCGCGAATTTGTATTCGAAATTTTCAAAATGGGTTATGAATAAATGTAATTTTTGCTTACATAAATTCAATTTGGTTTATTCACGATGATCATATGATAAAACATAGTGTTTTAAAGTACTTTTAATTTGTTGGTCTCGGTTTACCCTTTCGGTGGATATGCCCAATGGGCATTGCCCATATATTGTTTATGGGGTCTGAAATAAATATTTATGTGTTGCAAGCGTGTTGGCAAAACTATAATACCCTTTGCAAGGGTATAAAAATCGGAAAAATAATTTCCCAACCCTTGGGTACCTTAGTAATGTTGAACATTTTGATTGAAGTCTTTCAACTAAAAACAAAAAAAACACGGTTGTTGTTTTCCTTTATATATAAGTGACCTTCCCAGTGTTTGTCAGAATGTAATGTCCATCTATATGCTGATGAGTGTATTAGAATTACTAACGAAGAAATTTTGAAAATTAGCAACTGGTCGAAATTTTATGGAAATTTACTACTAAAATTTTTGACTTAAGCTTAGAAAATTCGATTAGACTCAGAACATTATCACTGCTGCATAAGATTATAACAACTAGGGAGCCTAAGTATTTATTTGAAAATGTACAACTTGTGTCATCAAGAAGGACCAACCATATAATTTGCAATTTTTTTTTCCGGAATGTCGCTGTTGAAACGATCTACCGCATTATATTAAGAGGATAATGAGCGCAACGCATTTTAAAATGAAATTATCTGATTATCTAAAAGCACATTCTAATTCTCGTTAATCTGAATTTAATCTATACAATCAAAATTAAAACAAGAAAGAAAGTCGGTCAAGCCCGACTATAACATACTCTGTACCCTTAACGTCGCAGCTCGCATTTGCTCACGAGTTATTCGCGCTCATCTCTAAGTTTCACTCTCTCTCTCTCTCTCTCTCAAACTGAGATTGCCGTTCAATAGAATGCTGTGGTGATGGGTGGGGGGGTGGTTGGTGTTTACTGGCCGTTTTTTAATACTCATAACTTGAGTATCGTTCATCCGATCCTTATCATTCCTTCAGCAAATCGATAAATAATTTTGTTTACAAGGTATCTCTAAAAGGTACGAACGATCTATCTCCAAAACTGTAAGAGATACGAAGTTTTTTCCAAATTTGCGGGGGCGGGAGGGGGCGTGGCAGAAATTGAAAATAAACTTGATCTGCCTGCTAGTATAAGAAATATATGCCCCATACATGTCAAACCTCTATCTCTTACCATCTCTGAGATCTCTTCGTTCATACGGACGGACGGACAGACGGACATGGCTATATCGAATCGGCTGTTGATGCTGATCAAGAATATATATACTTTATAGGGTCGGAAACGATTCCTTCTCCCTGTTACATACTTTTGCACAAACTTAATATACTCTATGTACCTTCGGTACAGAGTATAAAAATATCATATATAAAATAATCATTTTTTACCCTTGCAGAGGGTATATTAAAATTGTCCTGATGTTCGTAACGCATAGAAGGAATCATCTCCGACCACATAAAGTATATATATTCTTGATCAGCATGACGATCTGAGTTTATATAGCCATGTCCGTCTGTCCGACCGTCTGTTTCTATTCTATCTTCTCCGTCAGTTTTAAAGGTATCTTAACCAAAATTTACACATTCTTTAGGTACAAATACGCTGCACATTTGTCGGAACCGACTATTGCTGCCATATGACTATCGGTCAAAAAAGTAGTTTCAGTGGGAAAAACTTTTTTTTTATGCAAACGTCCTCAAAACGTGTATTTATAAGTTTTCTACGCCTTTTCATAATTTCACCAAGTTTTATAAAAATCGGACAACTATATATGTAGTATAGCTGCCGTACCAAAGATTGGTCTGAAAAAATGTCTTAATAAGAGAAACTTTTTGGTTTTCAATGCTATCGCTCCCAAACTTATTACTTATCAATATTATATGCTTCCACATAATTCTACTAAGATTGATCCAAATCGAATGACTATAGCATAATGCTGCCAAAGGAACGATCGGTCGAAATGTCGTTCTAGTGAAAAACAACTTTTTTTTTTCAATGGTAGAATTTTTATACTCTCCTGTTATGAATATGATCCGTTTAACAAAATTTTGGTGAGTTTGATCCAAATCGAATGAATATATCTTATGGCTGCCATATAACAAACTGGCCAGCCAAATGGCCACAGTAGTGGCGCCATCTATTGCTTACTCTGGGAATCACTCTGATAACATTGTTCAAAGCGAGAATTAAATTGTTAAATTCAAATCATATAAAACGTTAATTTTTATATTTTATACGAGCTGCAAGGGTGTATAAACTTCGGGCGAGCCGAAGTTAGCTTTTCTCTATTTCTTTTAAAATAATTTTAATCACAGTCGCACGCGATTAAAAGTTTGATTGTTACTTTTTAAACAACTTTTGTGACCAATGACTTCACTTATAAGCATTATGTCATACTGATGTTGCATACTGATATATTTATTCAATATCAAACGCATATGTTGGCTTAATATGTTCTTCATTTTTCAGGAATTAACTCTACTATTGTTCGAGGGATATGCAAAGTGGTTGGAACAACGATTACAAAATACAAGGACCTTCCATCTCAGCTCTTAGTCCGGAAATTGATTTCTGAGCTTGCAACTGTCCATCATGACTTAACAATAGAGCATATGTTGAGTGTTTTTAAAACTTTATTGACAAAGGATTTCTCAGCTACAACACCTCAAAAAGCTTCCAAACCAGCTGTTGTAGCTTTGGGCTGGGTTGTTTTAATCATAAAGCAAGCAAACCGTGACTCAAATATTTATAAAACGGAAAAACGAAGGTTAATAGAATATCAATCGTTGTTTTATCAATTGACTCTGCTATCCACAAATCCACGAATCACAGACGCGGCTGCAAAAATTGTATTTGAATTATGGGATAACATTGCTATTTTTGATGAAACCCTGGCGATACTACTTGAAATGGAAACAACCTCAAATGTCACTATTTTAATAATGATGATGATACGGTTTGAAAATAATCTCAAAGAATCGGTCATACTAAAAACATCTAAGGACAAAATATCCGAATACTTCGTGAAAAGCATGATATCATGTAAATGCAAGCCCGATAAATCATTCATAATTGTTTGTCAGCCATATTTGGCTTCACTAGTGGAAGCAGAATTCGGATTACAAATATATCCACCTTTACAAAGAGCCATTTTACGAAGTCCTGAAAATACACTTGAAAGCGTGGGACTAATTGTTAATTTAGTTAACATCGACTGTAGTCGCTATGCTATCACACTTGGAAAGGTTTTAGTTAAAAACTTATACAGCAAAGGAGATACCGCTCGTCGAGAGTCCCTGGAATCATTGAAGTTTTTAGCACAGAAATGCTCTGATGCTCTCGTCGTAAAAGAACTACTGGAACATATTTTTGCAGTCTTAAACGGATCTGATGGAAAAATAAATGTGGTGGAGTACAGAATAAACTTAATACAGGTAATTATTTAATGATAGATACAGTAGAACATAAAAATAGGTCTCAACCATGGTTTAACGGTGTGGAATAAAATGCAGAATCCATCCATTTGTAGTTTTCAGACCATGTACCCATTAAAAATGGGTAAATCCAAAGAACATGAATACCTAAAAGCGACATCTTATACAACCTATTTTGTATGGCGGGTACTGCTTGTGTTTTGATAGCTTTGGCGTGAGTGTCACTCCCAGATAGCAGTATTCTTTTCAGCTGCTGCTAGACGACCGCCTCGCCTGAAGATCATTATTCCAGCGGTCACAATATCCTTCCAAGCGATAAATCATTCGTCGGCTAAGATGACAATATCATCTGCATATAGCAGCACACGGATACGGACACGGATACGGACGTCTCCTAAGTGCAGGCCCCAACCAGGCATTCGTGTATATCGTTTAAAAAGAGAGTAAAGAAGAGTGGTGACATAAGAAACCCTTGTCTAACGTCCGATTTTGCCTCAAATGACTCTGACAATTCTTCTCCAGTCCAGACCGCCGCTCATGTATCGCTGTAGATGCGCTCAATAAAATTCAGAATTCTGCTTGAGACTCCCAGCAAATAAAGCTTGTACCACAAAATTTTCCTGGGAATTTTGTCAAAAGCTGCCTTGAAGTCGACAAAGAACGCATAAACTTTTTTTCCTTCATTCCATTTCAGAGATACTATGAACGTTAGGTTGAAAATATTATCCATGGTCGAATATTTTCGTCTAAAACCTGCCTTAAACTCATTTAATACGTTGTATTCGTCAGCCCATCTGGACAGTCTATCGTTGAGAACACCCATCAGAATCTTCGCCGCTCAATTTATGAAGGATATTCCTCAGTAATTTGATGCAGAGTTTATATAGCCTTTTTATACCCTTGAGAGGGTATATTAAAATTGTCCAGATGTTTGTAACGCATAGAAGGAAGCATCTCCGAAGCATATACACAAAGTATATATATTCTTGATCAGCATGACGAGCTGAGTTGATATAGCCATGTCCGTCTGTCCCTCCGTCCGTCTGTTTCTATGCTATCTCCTCCGTCAGTTTTAAAGCTATCTTAACCAAACTTTGCACGAAGTTTTTTTGGTACAAATACGCAGCACATTTGTCGGAACCGGCCAGGTGGGATGACTATAGCATATAGCTGCCATAGGAACCATCGGTCGAAAATGTTGTTTTAGTGAGAAAAACTTTTTTGTCTTCAACGCAAACGTCCCCGAACCTTGTATTTACAAGTTATCTATGCTTTCACATAGTTCCACCAAGTTTGATAGGACAACTATATAGTACAGCTGCCATAGAAATTAGTTGTAGAAAATGTATATAGGTGGCCATGTCAAAAATGTGTACATTTGACCGAATGTACATATTTGTGTCAGTGGAATCAGGCTACTAATTTATAAAGGGTATATAAACTTCGGTCGAGCCGAAGTTAGCTTTCCTCTATTTTTTTGTAGATAGGAAATATGATGCTCTTTGAGCAAGCGAAGTCTATGCTTTCCCCTTTATTAAAAATATGAGCCAGTTCTTCCAGCAGTACTATTGGCGCATTTATACTCAATATCCGGAGCTATTTGCTGCTGATTTAAAAGTTCCGTGAAGTAGCTTTGGAAATCCTCGGCTGCTACATTTGTCCCAACTCGGAAGCACGTTCCTTTGAGCTAACGTGCCAATTGACACCATTCCTTACTATCTCTGATTTGATCCAGCTTAATTTCGAGGCCTTATTAATCTCGGGTTTTTTCTCGTTACATAAGTGCTTGTACAGTTGGTTCTCCTTCAGATATAGTATGCGAAGTGACTCGTTCGCCGATATCCGATATTCTGTGCTGCTTTTGGTTGTTGCTGCCTACTTAGATCAGCTGGCGGTGCTCTTCGTTTTTTGGGGCCAGTCTAATGTTTATCTTCTCGTAATCCAAGTCATTATTGAAAAAGCTGCCATAAATTTTCTTCATCTCCACTAGTCCGTTTTCCGGTCCAGTTGCTCCAGTAGAAGCATTAGGCGTGTTCATCGAATATTTTCTGCTGTTGGAGGGAGCAGTATCGCTTTACAGTAGCGTAATATTTCTTTCATACATGCTCCTGTATCATGATACCTCAAATTGGCTATTATGATGCCGCATCACTCAAGTTCAGAAGGAAGATTATTGCAAGTTGATACTTGATCAGGGAGCAAGTTGTTCTGCTGAACACGGCCATTGATTTTCTACCCTAAGCCTATCGTTTCTAACGATTACTTGTTTGTTTTGGTTGAAGCATTTAAGATCCTTTCTTTTAATCAGCATAATCCTCTTATTTTTAGTCGGTCTTCATTTATGTCCTGATCTATCGATATCCTCGTCAGCTTCTTTGTACTTATCAGCACTGTCTGCGCCATGTTATTGGAGGCAAACTGGGCGAATACCGTAATTTTCCCATTCGAATTGTATAGCTTACGCGCTTGTTCAATTTGCAGCTCCTGTTGAATTCCTAGTTTTCCTGTGCACAGTGACATAACTGCTGCTTTGACGTGAGAGTTCTCATCCAATCCACAGAAGACAAAGTTTTTACGCCTTGCTCTGCAACCGGGAATTTTCGCCCGCTCTTTGCTCTTTCATGGTTTTCTGCTCTAATCGAAGTGCTTCATAATCACTTTTGAGATCTCCGACTTCCTAACGGAGTTCCCCGAAGTTATCCTTTAGGTCTTCAAAGTCCTGCTTTATTGGCAGGCTTTTTAAGCGGCCATCGAACAGGTTAGCCATATTTTTCTGCATCACGCTCTTGATAACTCCGCAGAATCTGTCAAGCAGTATCGATACTTATCGCTGCGCTAGCGTGTGAGGGAGTCAGCTGTTCCTCTAATTTCTCAGCAAAGAAAAGATCTGCGAATTTTGAGTTTATTTGTTGTTGTTGTCGTTTTCCTTGTCTTTATCTTTCGCTTATTATTGGGCGATCAATAAATAAAACTGAATTGCTCACGTGATGGCGGTGCTGCTTCTCCTTTCCGGTATCTTCAATGTACGAGTGTGCTGTTCTGCCAGGTGTGTGTCCAAGTCGCAGTCTTCCAGGGTGCTTTAATTCGCCTTTCTTGCAGGTCAACGGCGGAGCTCAAACCAAACGCGTCCTCCTTACAACACACTCCTCTTCAGTCTTCCTTCTCGTCTACCTCGACTATAATTTTGGGATTAAAAAATATAGAGGAAAGTCAACTTCGGCTCTACTGAAGTTTATATACCCTTGCAGCTAAAAAGCAAGTTTTAGCTGACTCGAGGTCATGTTATGTTTGCACATAACTTTTAAACAGGAACGCATAACACCAAAAAGGAGACTGGTCGACTTTACAGCTGTTTAAAAAACTTTCCGGTCCCATCATCAGCAGTCTTTGTCTGTCTATTGCAAGTCAGCAGCTGCGACGGGTACTATGCTAGTTTAATATATTTGATTAGCAATATTTTTTGAACATTTTGAATCTTTACACTTTACAATTTAAAGACCCGTACTCAGAACGACAGAAAAATATTTTCGTCACAGTATTTAACTTAAGTAGAAACACTTTCTATCAGCACATGAGCATCAAAGCAAAGCCAAGGTGTTTCTAATTATATGAAATACTGTGGCGAAAGGAATTTTCTGGCGTTCTGAGTACGGGGCTTAACGACCGATTTTTTTAAACATACCCCACAGGGCATTAAAAATGTTATTTTTGTCTTATGTGTTTTGTAGTGGTGTTGTAAACTTTTGAAGTTTACCAATTACCATTTTACGAGGACTAGAGATTGTTCAAAATAACGTCTACTTCTACTCTATATACAAAAGACTAGCATATAACCCGTAGCGCTTCGCTGCGTCGCCATCAGTATAGTGAATTATTACCGTTACCGTTATCGCTACCGTTACCGCCCCATTTCACTTTAATTCGTATTCTATCCTCACAAACCGAATTTCAAGTCTATCAGATGAAAAATAGTTTTGTGCATACAGAATTTTCCGGGAATTTTCACACCCTGTGGCCGGATTTTCCGACATTGGAAAATCACATTTCAAATTATTTCGTATTCTATCCTTACAAACCGAGTTTCAAGCCAATCGGATGAAAAATAATTATTTGCCAACAGAATTTTCCGGGCATTTTAACGCCTGGGGGGCGGATTTTCCGACATTGGAAAGTCACATTTCAAATTATTCCTTATTCTATCCTTACAAAACGAGTTTCAAGCCAATCTGATGAAAAATAATTTTTTGCATACAGAATTTTCCGGGCATTTTAACGCATGGGCGGATTTTCCAACATTTAAAAATCACATTTCAAATTATTTCGTATTCTATACTTACAAACCGAGTTTCAACTCAATCGAATGAAAAATAGTTTTTTGCATGCAGAATTTTCCGGGCATTTTTACACCCTGTGGGCGGATTTCCGACATTGCAAAATCACATTTCAAATTATTTCGTATTCTATCCTTACAAACCGAGTTTCAAGCCTATCCGGTTGGAATTTTCCAAAACCCCGTCTTAGTACGCACTTTCACCACTAATGGAAACTCCTGTCCAAATTTCAGCCTTCTATCTCTTACCGCATCCAAACTCATGCTTGGAAGCATGTCCGCTGTAGTAGATCTCCCAGGGTGTATTGGTTGTTGATGTTCTTTTCACCATGCTCCCCTGTCCAATCCATCGCATTTCCTGAAGTGCGGTAACGTCCGATGAATATTTCTCAAGGACATTCACCAACTGGATATCAGCACCTTCTCTGTTGAGGGTGCGAACATTCCAGGTGCATATCCTCAAATCGTGGTCCTTAAAACGTTTACGTGGGTCGTCGTCAGAGGGGGTCTGTATCCGAGGCATTGTTGTCGCAGTTTTCATTGGTGGAGTTTTTTGACGGCGGTGGGTACCAAACCCGACGTACCAACCCTATATATTGTACCCTGTAGGGATGGCTCGCCGCTCACGTTAGCCAGAAGGTTTGCGGATGCAAAGCGTTCTGTTTACAGTGGTCACCAACGAGGAGGTGTGAGTCGACTTGAGACGCAGTAAGCCAGGATCGCGCTGGGTTCGCCAAGTTGAACCGATCAGCCGCTTTACCTCACTACATACGCCCCCATTAGGTCCAGAAAAACTATGACTAGAAATTTCTGGACGACCACAGAAACATTATTAAGTGAAATACTGTTAACTTCGCCTTTTTAAGAGTAAAAAACGAAGAAACTCAAAGTCAAAAAAGTCAAAAGTGCAAGAAATAGCATATTTCCCCTAAGATTACATATTTAGAATTGTACATTTTTTTTTTAGCGTTTCCATATATATATGTACTAGCATATAACCCGTCGCGCTTCGCTGCGTCGACATCGCTATCGTTATCGTGACCGTTACCGTAACCGTAACCGTTACCGTTACCGTTATTTGCTTACAGAATTTTCCGGGAATTTTCACGGCTGGGGGGCGGATTTTCCGACATTAGAATATCACATTGCAAATTATTTCGTATTCTATCCTAACAAACCGAGTTTCAAGCCAATCGGATGAAAAATTGTTTTTTGCATGCAGAATTCTGCGGCCATTTTCCTCCTGGGCGGATTTTCCAAAATCGGGAAAACACTTGTTAAATTATTATTCGTACTACGCTTGCAAACCAAATTTCATGTCAATCTGATGAAAAATAAAATTTTTCCCATACTAACTTTTCCGACGCTTTTCCGGTTGGAATTTTCGAAACCCCCGTCTAAGTCCGAGCTTCAGCCTTCTTTCTCTTACCGTTTGCGCTCTGCTTTGATTGCCAATCAGTCAGCGAATCGGGACAAACTGTTTTATATATAGAGGAGACTAGCATAGTACCCGTCGCGGTTCGCTGCGCCCCCATCAGCATATCTTATCTTACATACATCGGCTTAAATTCAACGTCTTACTACTTTGCCTTTTCCCCGTTACGACTTTGCTGCCGGATTTTCCCTCCAATTCATACCCACATCCTACCCACTTCCCACTCATTTCCCACCCACCGTTATCGTTATCGCTATCGTTATCGTTATCGTTACCACCCCATTGCACTTTTTTTCGTATTCCATCCTTTCAAACCGAGTTTCAAGCCAATCGGATGAAAATAGTTTTTGCCTACAGAATTTTCGGGCATTTTCACACCCTGTGGGCGGATTTTCCTACATTGGAAAATCACATTTCGCTTTATTTCGTAAACTATCCTTACAAACCGAGTTTCAAGCAAATCGGATGAAAATCCTTTTTGCATGCAGAATTTTCCCGGAATTTTCACGCCGGGGGCGGATTTTCCGACATTGGAAAACCACATTTCATATTTCAAACCGATTGATCCTATTTATTTGTATTTATTTAATAGAATTATGGGAAAGCATAGAAAACTTATAAATACGAGGTTTGGGGACGTTTGCGTTGAATACAAAACAGTTTTTCTCACTAGAACTACTTTTTCGACCGTTCGTTCCTATGGTAGCTAGCTATATGCTATAGGCAACCGATCCGGTTGCGACAAATGTGCAGCGTATTTGTACCAGAAGACTTCGTAGGAGATTGCATAGAAACAGACGGACATGGCTATATCAATTCAACTGGCGAAGTGCGGGGTAAGTGGGAATGGGAAGAGTGGCTGCCCTGCCATGAGGTCAAGTTGTGAATTCGGTGCGTTAAATTATGTTTGTTTGACAGTGACTTCACAGTGACTTGACAGTGATTTGACAGTGTCTTGACAGTGAGTTGACAATGGGTTAACAGTGGTTTAACCGTGGATGAGAGTAGGTGAAAGAGGTGGGGGATAGGGAGTGGGGAAAAAAAGGGTAAGCAAATTTGAATTGAATATTATTTGAAGAGTAAGCTGCCAAGTTGGTCAAGTTGTGAATTCACTGCGATAAATTTTAATGTTTAATTCATTTCCAATAACCGTTGCTGACTTAATTTTCGAATCCGCTCGCATTCTTAAACTAGGAATTAAGAAGCAGAACTGGGATTTCATGACCATAGTTGATGAAATCAAATTAGCAGAAACGCGAACTGCCATTTCAGTTCCTAAACTTAATTACAAATCTGCTTGAGTCCTTAAAAAAAAAGATTTTCCTTCAAAAAATTTAGTTAAACAATGAAAGATGGCTTCTATAACAAAAGATGGTCCAACAACTAATGTCGTTTTTCACCATATATTTATTTATACAGTCAACAATATATTTCTTATATTTTAAAAAATATGAGTCCAAAATTTGTTGAAAATTTTTTGCTATTCAAGATTGAGTTTATCCAAACGAATCTAAAAAGTCTCTTTTTGTCAGTACTTAAATTTTCAATCGGATTTATCGTCGTAAAGAGCTTCCCTCGTAACGGGCGTCCCATGACACCCACTCCTTTTTTTTTCTGTGGGTTAAAGGCTTTTGTACAAAATATATTATTTTGAGTTATGCCAGTCTTGAAGCAAGTTCGCGATATGTTTTATAAGAACCCGTTAACAAAAGTAAACATTTTTAACACAAATCTAGAAAGAATTGACTTTCTATTTGAGGAAATTAGTCAAATTTTTAGCCTCCCACAATAAAAAAAATATATTTTACTTTGAAAGAAAGTTACTCGGCTCCTTTAAAGACTAGAGCATTACTCTTCTAATTATTCTTTTGCAGAATTGGAATTTTATGTTAGTTCCTTATTTTATTTTTGTTCCTTATAGGAGTCTGATCCGCTTAACCGATATTCACGAAATTTTAACAGTTTGTTTGTGCCGATCAGGAAAAAGTCATAGGCTATATCTCAAGTTTGTGAATTGGTTCGAAAGCGGTAAAGTAAAATTGGTTCAAACAGCACGTCCAGGAGGGCCAGGGCCAAGCCAATCGGTCAACTATATAGTATAGCTGCCATACAAAATATATTTCTGAAAAAAGTCTTAGTAGGAAAAACCTTTTTTGTTTACAATGCTATCGGTCCCAAACTTGTCACTAATCAATATTATATGCTATCACACAATTCTGCCAAGTTTGGTCCAAATCGGATGACTATAGCGTATAGCTGCCATAGGAGGAACGATCGGTCGAAAAAGTAGTTCCAGTGAGAAAAACTTTTTTTTGCAATGTTAGCGTCTTTTTACTTTCCGATTATGAATATTATCAGTTTCCACACAATTTTGGGAAGTTTGGTAAAAATCGGATGAATATATCGTATAGCTGCCATATAACAAACTGGCAAGCAAATGGTCAAAGTAATGGCGCCATCTTTAGCTGAGTTTGGGAAATAACTCAGCTAAGAATGTTCGACGAAAATCATTTAAAACCTTAATTTTATAAATTATACAACCTAAAAGGGTATATAAACTTCGGTCGAGCCGAAGTTCAAGGGTATATAAACTTCGGTCGAGCCGAAGTTAGCTTTCCTCTATTTTTAAATGTTGTACTTAATTATTAAAAAAGAGATCAGAATAGATTTAATACTTTAAAAATGGGTCAAATCATATTTTGAACATTTATTTATTTTTATTAAAATGCATATTGGCTCAAGCATATGTTTTCTTTATTTCAGGGTGCAGGCTATTTAAGCTTTAATAACATATCCGAGGACCATACCCACACTGTATTGGATGAGGCCGTACACCTGTTTTGGAAGGCGCTTGAAAACGAAACTCAAGAAAAAGTAATTTGTTGCACACTAGAAATGTTTGCACTGTGGTCTGAGAAGTTTCGAAATGAGGTGCCCAGTGTCATCATTAACATTTTTAAAACTGGCGTAGAACAAAAGAACACCAGCCAAGTCGTAAGGCAAAGCTACCTTGAATGGCTTTTGTCGTCCATTCAAAATACAGATATTAACAGTCAAAGTAATGTCGTACCAACTCTTATTACCCTTTACAACAAAGCACTACCAAATATTTCTCAACTCAGCTATGCTTCAGAAGCAGCTTGCATTGCCTGTATTTTACTGATATTGGAGAGCCCCTCAGAAATTTATTCTTCCTTTTGGAGCTATATTTTTGATTTGAACAAACAATGTTTCTTTAGTGAAAAGTTTATAGCATCAGCACCACCCGAGACATTGTGCCATATTTCGTTATTGGCGAAAATTTTCCTTCAACTATATCCGGATAAAATTAAGGGACCAGTTGACCAATTATATCGCGCACTAGTGTATAATCTAAGTAGTTGTGCACTTAAGGTTCGACAGTTCACAATGAGGCAAGTTATGCAGATCATGAAATCTTCCGGAAGTGTACAATTTGTCAAAGTGGCTCTTAACGAATTCGACAAACGCATAAACACAGCCAAAATACAATATGTAGGGGATAATAGTAACGACCAAGCTGGTACGCCTTCCCAAGCATTTGTTGAAGCATTAGAGGTCTTATGTTGCTTACAAAATATTACCCATGAGAACTCTATGGACATAGCGCTGCAGCTTCTAAGTATTTCGCATCACCCTGCTATTGTAACCAATAATCCGTACTTTTGGGCGATTACCATTGAAAATCATTTCCAGTTGAGCCCTGAACTTTTTATCAAAGTTAAGCAAAGGGACATTGTTGATGAATTTATAATTAATTTTAAAAGTACCCCAACTTACGAAAATATCGTTTCAACGTTGGTTCGCCTAAGTCCTGACGTAATTGTCCCCATCCTAGTTACGCAATTAAAAGAGTATCTGCAAGATCCGCAAAATCTCCAAGTAACGAATGATGAGTACTTAACCTACTTGACACCAGATGGAGAATTATATGACAAAAGTGTTATTCCCCACATCGATTCACAGTATGTAACAGTTGGTGTAAAACGAGAGAATAAAGTGTACAGCTACAAAGAACAGCTGGAAGAAATTCAATTACGCCGTGAAATTGATGAGAAACGTCAAAAAGAGGGCAAATCAAAAACTATCAAGCTTACACAAAAGCAGGAAGAACTAATAAAAAATCAAACGGAAAAAGAGCTTCGCATTAAATTGCGCCTGCAACACCTATATGAAAAACTAATCAATAAAATATGTTTGTATAAATCTTCATTTTCTGGAAATAAAAAACACGTTGCCTTATATTTCCATACCATATTAGACGATATTCTAAGAGCAACTGAGAGCCCCTTAGGCGCAGAAGCACTTACCGATCTTTACTATTACTTGCATGACATGTGTTTAGAAAATCAGCCTGATCTGTGTCGTGACATTGCTATTGCGACATTAAGACTTCAAAAACCTTCATGCACTTTAAAAGAAGAATGGAATACTCTAAATTTGAAGGAAAGCATTGAAGTCATTATATCAAGTCTGAAAACAATTAAATTTGTAGACCTGAACCATCTGGATTCTCCATCATTTTCCTATGCCTTTGAATTTCTTAAACGTGCTATTCTGTTTCTAAACATCGAATCAAATGAGGAACTTATATTAATGAGTATTCAACTTATCGAGGCTCACGCTCAATGCCAAGACAATTCAGTAGCTGAGTTCAACCATCCAAAATATTTGCCAAGATTTGGTATGTTTGAGATATTGCTATATCTAATAAAAAGAAATGGAAAAGTCCAAGTGCAAGCTATTTGCGCCATTTTGGAAGTTGCACAATCCTCATCCGGCGAAAAGTACAAAGCTTGTCCAGATAATCAAATAATTGAACTATTTTTAACATCCTTGCAAAGTAATATGGATTCCGTTAGAGAAGTGACATTGCGTGCATTAAAAATTATGGTAGTGGCAATTGCTGATCATTTAAAAAGCAATGTGGACCTTCGAAAACTTATTATTGCAAGGCTTTGGATAGCGAAATTTGATATATCTTCAGAAAATAAAACTTTAGCTATTAGCCTTTGGGAAGCAGCCGGCCTCCCATTGCCAGAGTTTGATGATATTATTTGTGATATTACTCACTCAGAACTTTGCATCCAGAAAGCATCTGCCGAGTCATTAATTCCTCTAATATCCCATGATAACACTTTAATCAAATATGGAATAAAAAAAATATTGGCAATTTACAATGATAAACTTATACTAATTCCTCCTGTTTTGGATCAATTTGATCGTGAAATTGAATCCGCCGCCGACCAGTGGAAACCAAGACGAGGAGTTGCCATTGCACTCTCCCAAATTGCACAATTTTTATCAGTTCAAGACATAAACAATATAATGCAGTTTATGGTATCCCAAGGACTTGGTGATCGGGACGAAATTGTTCATAAAGAAATGCTGGCAGCTGCATTGAAGATCGTCGACATTCATGGCAAAGAGACAATTGTGAGCTTGCTGCCGGTATTTGAAGATTTTCTTGATAAAGCACCGAAGTCTCAAAGTTACGATAACATTCGACAGGCTGTCGTTATTTTAATGGGTTCTTTGGCTCGGCACTTGGAAAAGGATGATAAGCGAATTGACCCTATTGTTAGACGACTACTAACAGCACTTTCAACTCCATCACAACAAGTACAAGAAGCGGTATCCAATTGTCTGCCCCATCTTATGCCGTCTGTCAAGGATGAAGCTCCTGCTATGATTAAAAAACTACTACACTCACTGGCCAAGTCTGACAAATATGGAGAGAGGCGAGGTGCTGCTTATGGTATTGCAGGTATCGTGAAAGGTCTTGGCATCCTGTCACTGAAACAGTTGGATATTATGTCGAAGCTGACAACCTACATTCAGGAAAAGAAAAATTACAGATCGCGTGAAGGTGCATTGTTTGCATTTGAAGTGCTATGTACCACACTTGGTCGCTTATTTGAGCCGTACATAGTACATGTTCTACCACATTTATTACAATGCTTTGGTGATTCCTCCCAGTATGTGCGCCAAGCCGCTGATGACACTGCTAAAGTTGTAATGGGAAAATTATCTGCTCATGGGGTAAAGCTAGTACTGCCGTCACTTTTAGATGCTCTCGACGAAGATTCATGGAGGACGAAAACTGCTTCTGTTGAGCTGTTGGGTGCCATGGCCTTTTGTGCTCCAAAACAATTGTCGTCTTGCCTGCCCAGCATAGTTCCCAAATTGATAGAAGTCCTGGGGGATTCACATACAAAAGTGCAAGAAGCAGGCGCAGATGCACTGAAGGTAATAGGGTCTGTTATCAAAAATCCCGAAATTCAGGCTATTGTTCCTGTCCTTCTAAAGGCACTAGAAGATCCGTCTAACAATACTTCGGCCTGTCTTCAAAGTTTATTAAAGACGAAATTTGTCCATTTTATAGACGCTCCTTCACTAGCTCTTATAATGCCCGTTGTACAAAGAGCTTTTATGGATCGGTCCACAGAAACGAGAAAAATGGCAGCCCAAATAATTGGAAATATGTATTCACTTACAGATCAGAAGGATTTGGCCCCATACCTTCCAAGTATTATACCCGGGCTAAAATCATCTTTGTTAGATCCAGTTCCAGAAGTGAGGGCGGTATCTGCCCGTGCTCTTGGTGCTATGGTGAAGGGAATGGGCGAGACTTCGTTTGAAGACTTATTACCCTGGTTAATGCAAACCCTTACCTCAGAGTCAAGTAGTGTGGATCGAAGTGGCGCAGCTCAAGGGCTTTCTGAAGTAGTTGGAGGGCTTGGTGTCGAAAAAATGCATAAGCTTATGCCGGAAATAATCTCCACTGCAGAAAGAGTCGATATCGCTCCACACGTAAAGGATGGATATATAATGATGTTTATTTATATGCCTGGAGCTTTTCCAAAGGAGTTTACACCATACATCGGTCAAATTATTAACCCCATTTTAAAGGCTTTAGCCGATGAAAGTGAATACGTACGTGATACGGCTTTGAAAGCTGGCCAACGGATTGTTAATTTATATGCAGAGACAGCAGTGGCCCTTCTTCTTCCCGAGCTCGAAAAAGGCTTATTCGATGACAACTGGCGCATTAGATACAGTTCAGTTCAATTACTCGGCGATCTATTGTACCGCATATCCGGAGTATCTGGAAAAATGACTACGGAAACAGCCAGCGAGGATGACAATTTTGGTACTGAGCAATCCCATACAGCTATCATTCGTTTCTTGGGCGATGAACGCCGTAACAGGGTGCTTTCGGGACTTTATATGGGACGCAGTGACGTATCTCTAATGGTACGCCAAGCCGCATTGCATGTGTGGAAAGTTGTGGTTACAAATACCCCCAGAACTCTACGTGAGATTCTGCCAACATTGTTTGGATTACTTTTGGGTTGCTTGGCAAGTACAAGCTATGATAAGAGACAAGTGGCAGCTCGTACATTGGGAGATTTGGTAAGAAAACTGGGTGAAAGAGTTCTACCAGAAATCATACCAATTTTAGAAAGCGGATTAAACTCTGATCATCCTGACCAAAGGCAAGGAGTTTGCATTGGATTATCTGAAATAATGGCTTCTACATCAAAGGAAATGGTGCTCTCATTTGTGCACAGCTTGGTTCCAACCGTGCGTAAAGCTCTTTCCGATCCATTGCCTGAAGTTCGAGAGGCAGCTGCAAAAACATTTGAATCTTTGCATAGTACAGTAGGCTCCAGAGCCCTTGATGACATTCTTCCCTTTATGTTGGAAGGACTCTCTGATCCAGATCCTTTAGTTGCTGAAAATACCTTAGATGGTCTGCGGCAGGTGATGTCTATTAAATCCCGAGTGGTATTGCCGTACCTCGTTCCGCAATTGACTGCTCCACCCGTAAACACAAAGGCTTTGTCCATACTTGTATCGGTTGCTGGTGACGCTCTTACAAAATACTTACCCAAAATATTATCTGCATTATTAGAAGCTCTATCTCAATCCCACGGTACTGCTAACGAGGCCCAAGAACTCGACTATTGCCAAACTGTGATCTTATCAGTAACCGATGAAGTCGGCATTAGAACAATAATGGATATTCTTATGGTTTCAGCAAAATCGGATGATTTGTGTACACGAAAGTCTTCAGCAAGCTTACTGTCTGCATTCTGCATTCATTCACCGGGCGATTATTCCCAATACATTCCGCAACTCCTTCGTTGCCTTCTAAGATTGATGGCTGATCACGATAAAGACATATTACAAAAATCTTGGGAAGCATTGAATGCTGTCATTAAAGGCTTAAATTCGGCTCAACAAATTGCTCACGTGACTGATGTTCGGCAAGCAGTAAGATTTGCTGCAAGCGAGTTAAAAGAATCTGAGTTACCAGGTTTTTGCTTACCTAAAGGCATTACTCCACTATTGCCTGTTTTCCGCGAAGCCATTTTGAATGGTTTACCCGAGGAGAAAGAAAACGCTGCTCAAGGTCTGGGCGAAGTTATTTTTTTAACAAGTGCCCAATCTTTACAACCATCTGTTGTACATATAACTGGTCCACTTATTCGGATATTAGGTGATCGGTTTAACTCGGGGGTTAAGGCAGCTGTGTTAGAAACATTGGCCATTTTGCTTCATAAAGTAGGTGTTATATTAAAACAGTTCTTACCACAACTTCAAACGACATTTCTTAAGGCATTGCATGATCAAAACAGAAACGTTCGTATGAAAGCTGGTAAAGCTTTATCAGAACTAGTAGCCATACACTCAAGAGCAGACCCACTGTTCAATGAAATTCATACTGGTATCAAAAACTCCGATGATTCTGCTGTAAGAGAAACTATGTTGCATGCTCTCCGGAGTATTCTTACGTCGTCTGGGGACAAAATGTCTGAACCGATAAAAAAGCAAGTGTTTGTTACCCTCACTAGCATGATTGGACATCAAGAAGATGTCACTCGAAATTGTGTGGGTGGATGTTTAGGTGCTATGTTAAAGTACATGCCGACTTCACAAGTTAACGATTTCTTTAGTAATTATATAATTGCGGGCAATGCCCAAGACCCATTTACTAAACATGGGTACACCGTTGTACTTTTTGTAGCTTTGAAAGAATGTCCCAACGAAGTATTAACAACTAACTTGAATGAAGGAATCACAGCCAATATCTTAGTCAATATTTTATCAGACAAAGTCCCAATTGCTTGCAACGCAATTAGAGCTGCCACATATCTTTTGGAGCACAGCCTTATTCATAAAAGTGTTCTTCCCACTAGTGTTATAATGGCTCTGGCTCGAGCAATGAATCACTGCAGTAATGATGTTAAGCAATTGGTTGCTAAGAGTTGTACTCACCTCTCTAAAAATCTAACAGCTGATGAAATAAACTTGGAAGTTATGAAATATTTAGTGCCCATGTTAGTAAATGGTACGAAGGAGAAAAATGGGTATGTCAAATCCAATTCAGAATTGGCCTTAATATCTATTTTAAGACTAAGAACTGATGACACAACCTATTCAAAAATGTCTGAAATCTTAGAATCTGGCGCCAAAGACTCGTTAAGCGAAGTTGTAACAAAAGTTTTAAAAAGGGCAGCGGCTCAAACACCGGTTAAAGAAGAGGAACTTGACGACACATTGCTTTCATAATCAATTGTACCAACAAATAAAATTTTACAAGAAACTAAATAAAACAAAAGTTATATATATAAAGTTATATAAATTCTTTTAATATTACATTACGATGTCTTATACTTCGAACAGTGGCGCGATTTTTTGCGTAGCAGCGCATCGACGAGCCTATATAGGTACTGTCGGTGTGTCGACTGCGCTGCTGCTGAGCACTTTTGTATGCACAGTAGATAGCGATGCGCCAACCTCTGATCTAGACACAGTCTTATTTTCATTACTTACAAGTATTTAGAGCATAGGGTATACGGGACTGAAGTGGTGCCGTGTGTAATGTTTACAAAAGCTTCCTCCAACGGCTAGTGTCTTCTTTTTGGGAACACATTGGGCGCCATTAATTACACTGTGCAAGTCGAAGAAATATAAATTACCGAACTCAACGGTTTCCCCCTATTTCGGGTCCCAGGAATCGAACTGCATCATTACTTTTTTGATTTATCACGACGCTATCATACGATTTTTATAGCCTGTACCAATGGTACACAGAGTATAATAAGTTTTTGAAAAGGTATGTAACGGAGAAGGAATCATTTCCGACCCTATAAAGTATAAACATTCCTGATCAGCATCAACAGCCGAGTCGATATAGCCATGTCCGTCCGTCTGTATGAACGCACAGATATCAGAGATGGTAAGAGATAGAGGTTTGACATATATGGGACATACATTTCTTATACTTGCAGGCAGATCAAGATTATTTTAAATTTTCGCCACGCCCGCCCCCGCTGTTTGGAAAAAACGTCATTACTCCCACAGTTTTGATGATAGAGGGTTCGTACCTTTTAAAGTAATTAGCATTATTTACGCAGGCCAACAAAATTACCTCTTTTGTGAGGTCCAGCCTTGTTGTATTAAATTCTGTTCCAGGTTTATGTTTATAACTCACAACCTCCCGCACCAGCAGCCACACATACTACTGGTACGCCACACCCGGCGACATAATCTTAATCTTATACCCTTAAAATCTAAGATAACATTTTTGTCGTGTGTTGCAGGTACAAAAGTGTGTCGCGAACCGAGGCTTTATTTGAAAAACTGGGTATGAGGTGAAGCTTTTATCATAATTTAAGGATCTGCCGGGTTTTTAAAAAAAGTGGGATTTTGTCGAACTGTGTTATAAATGGCTAAAACACGGTTTGTAGTTAAACATTTCTTAAAAACAAGAATGCCATTTTCTTCTTTGGGGTCAATTATAAACTTTGCGTTATTCTTTGTCAGGTCAGTAACCTCATTTTTCTTCGATTCAATCTGCTTCGATTATATCGAATTCATCATTATAAATTACCACATAAATTTTAGGTAAGTTCATAGACTCATAATTTTCACAGTCTTCACAGGATACCTTACGCACGCGTAATCCGTGACCAATGATCACTTCTAAGTCAATACAATTCACTATTTACTATTGTCAATCTAAACGGTTTGTTTACACTGCCCTATCGGCTTAATTATATAGGCGTTCCGGTCTTTTCCGAAACCAATCAAAGAGATTTATGTAGAGTTGACAAAAAAAGACTGTCAACAAAAATATATATACCTTACAAAAAAATTTATGACCTAATAAAGCCTATCAAACAAAATCTAATAAAATTACAAAATAAACTAATAACGACTTCGACACGGCGGGGGAATTTTATTTGCCCGTCCGGCCAGCTATGCCTCTATTCACAGCCAATTGTAGTCAGAGACGTTATTAGAGCTAGCAAAAACAAATATAGAGGGAAAAAAAACCAAAACCAGTAGTTATGTAGATACAAACGAAAAATTAAATTGAATAAGTATAAAATAGTATAAATATTATAAAATTAAAATAAAACAGAGATAGAGAGAAAAAAAAATGACTATCTAAAAATAAACTTGAAAAATGAAAAATGTATACGTAAAACTTAAAAATAAAAAATGTATACGTAAAACTTCAAATTAAATAACTGGAACATCTCTGACCCGGTGGGGGAGGATTTTTTAGCCATTCGGACAAGCTATGCCCCTTAGGTTAATAAGCAAGAGTCTGCTGGAGTGCGATGGCAGACGCAGGTTGGAGTCCCAATTTAGTCCACGAAGAGCAAAAAGCAAGAATTGCTTTTGTACTGACTCAATACGATCGATGTGCTTTTTATATTGCATATCAAGTATTCAAGCTTTATGGTGTATGGATCATTAAATTCCTTCGACCAACGTTTAATGAATCCAAGTACACCGTTCGCCCTATTAACAATGGAGGAGATATGAGGATTGAAACTCAATTTGGATCAAAAAGAATTCCTAGATCAACGACTGTAGATATTCGTTGCAAGGGTTCGTTACCAATCGTATAAATAGCCAGCGAAGGTTTGCAACGATGGAAAGTCATAAACATGCAATCTAATGGATTGCATCGGGTCATTGAAAGATAAAATAAGATTTACGGCATCGGCATACATTAGTGTCCGAGAATAAGTGGCTACCTTGCGGTACACCAGAAGTTACAGAGACGGGATTTGAAGTGTCGGAACGTAGTATAATACAATGCATAAGTTGTTTACAGTTGTGAACAAACGCAACTTTTTCGGACCTAGAGCCAGCCAACTCACACTAATTTTTCGGTTCTATTTTTTAGTTAAGACGAAATCCAAAGCAGAGAAGAGGCGGGAAATCCTAACCGATCAAGCTTATAGAGGAAAAGAGCATGGTCTACAGAGTCAAAAGCCTTACTAAAGTCGGTGTAAATGACATCGGGTTGCTTTTTCTTAAGGAACCCATCATTAACCAATGAAGTAAATTCAAGCAAATTGGTTGTAGTTGACCGACACTTAATAAACCCATGCTGGAAAGGTGATAAAATGGATTTGCAATAATGCTGCGCAGTGTAGAGTAAAATCTCTTCAAATAATTTAGGAATAGCGGAGAGCTTCGCTATGCCTCTGTAATTGGAAATATCAGGTTTTCCACCTTTTTTATGAAGACGAATAATATAGGACTCTTTCCAAAGAGTTGAAAAGACTGAAGAATCAAGTGATAGATTGAAAATCTTAAGCAAAGGTTTGCATAAGGAACTACAGCACTCTTTGAGAACACAACCAGGAATATTGTCAGGGCCAGGGGAGTATGAGGATTTTAGAGATTTCAAATGCGAAAGTAGGGAGCTTTCACTAGTTGAGAGAGCACAAATTGAATTAGAAAAAGAAATGTTATAAGGAGAAGAAGTGTTAGTAAAGTGGAGAGAGGAATAAGTTGATTGAAAAAAGTCTGCGGATTCATTGCTAGCATTTTGGTCACCCAGAAAAAAAGAAGAAGGTAGTGATGAAGATCTACGCTTAGGGGCCGCGCAAACATGCAGCTGAAAGATAAACTGACGGCAGAACTTTAGGCCTAGCTTAAAGCTTTCGAAAAATAAACACACTACATGCATGCAAGTGCGCACACTATGCGCTTAATTGAACATTTGAATTCAGCTGTATGTTCAGCTTTGTTTGAATGAACAAGCGGGCTTGTTTATTTCAGCTCGCTGGTGTATTTAGTAACGAGGGCAGTTACACAGCAATCATGGACTACGAAACATTGCATCTGTGGGCCTTTATTGTAAAGTAAGGGATCTTATAATTAAAGTCAAATATAATTTTACAATATTTGTTTATTCCACTAATTAATTTAATTTTTTCGCAGAGCGCAAACGGTAAGAGATAGAAGGCTGAAATTTGGACAGGAGTTTCCATTAGTGGTGAAAGTGCGTACTAAGACGGGGTTTTGGAAAATTCCAACCGGATAGGCTTGAAACTCGGTTTGTAAGGATAGAATACGAAATAATTTGAAATGTGATTTTGCAATGTCGGAAATCCGCCCACAGGGTGTAAAAATGCCCGGAAAATTCTGCATGCAAAAAACTATTTTTCATTCGATTGAGTTGAAACTCGGTTTGTAAGTATAGAATACGAAATAATTTGAAATGTGATTTTTAAATGTTGGAAAATCCGCCCATGCGTTAAAATGCCCGGAAAATTCTGTATGCAAAAAATTATTTTTCATCAGATTGGCTTGAAACTCGTTTTGTAAGGATAGAATAAGGAATAATTTGAAATGTGACTTTCCAATGTCGGAAAATCCGCCCCCCAGGCGTGAAAATTCCCGGAAAATTCTGTTGGCAAATAATTATTTTTCATCCGATTGGCTTGAAACTCGGTTTGTAAGGATAGAATACGAAATTATTTGAAATGTGATTTTCCAATGTCGGAAAATCCGCCCCCCAGTCGTGAAAATTTCCGGAAAATTCTGTAGGCAAAAAATTATTTTTCATCCGATTGGCTTGAAACTCGGTTTGTAAGGATAGAATACGAAATAAAATGAAATGGGGCGGTAACGATAACGATATAGATAACAGTTTGTACGGATAGAATACGGAATAATTTGAAATGTGATTTTCCAATGTCGGAAAATCCGCCCCCAGGCGTAAAATTTCCGTTCTGATTAATATAAAATCAGTAAGTTAAAGTGAATTTTTGCATATTATATAACTAATAGTTAGTAAAAATCGACTTAGGTGTGATGATGCACTATTGAAATCTGTTTTTTTTTGTTTTCTTCAGCTGTTCATTTGGCCCTTGTTTTTTTTTTGTAATTGTCGGCCTTTTCAATTATGCATTAGGCATTATACAGCAAACAGCATTTTAAAAGATTAGTCAAGCATGAGAGGGAAAAGTGCTTAGAAAAGTTTAAGAAAAGTATTTGTCTGAGTGAAGAGCAGCGTAAGGAAAATGAGGTGCATCATGAAGAAGAAGTGCAAATGCAGATGGAGCGTGTGAAGCAGGAAAGGCAGGCAGAGGATAATGATTATAGATATGAAGCAGATTTGTTGGAGCAAGATGACAAAAGCACACTGACTTTAAATGAAGACCTTAAAAAGTGGTATGCAGAAAATAATGTTTCGCGCAAATGCGCTATAGACTTAGTTAAAGTTTTGCAAAATGCAAATTTAAAGGTAAGGCCGTTTTACAAGTTCAGCTGTCAGTCTAAAATTGAATAAAATTTCCAATGTAGCTGGAGGTCAGTATCTTCACATAGGGCTAAGAAATCAGTTAGAAAAACTTTCCAAATACATACAATTGGGCAATAACTTGAGTCTTGATCTAAATATAGATGGATTACCGCTATTTAAAAGTTCAAAAACTCAATTATATCCAATTTTAGTCCGTATGAATAATGTGGTTGGAGCTGCTAGAGCTTTTATCAGTGGTACTCCCTCTCACACGTCAAAACATGGCTGCGCAAAGTGTATTCAGGTAGCGAAAAAAGTCGAGGGTGTTTTAACTTACAGTACTTCTTCTGGTGTTCCAATAACGGGTGAGGATTTTAAAAGCAGAAAATATCCAAATCATCACAGCCTGTATTATTTAACAAAAAGACCGCATTTGAAAATTTAAACATTGATATGATCAACCAAATTCCACTAGATTGCATGCACCTTGTCGATTTAGGAGTTATGCGAAAGATTCTATTAAGATTGATGGATAATAAAGTGTTTTTTAAAACTACATCTGAAAATCGGAAAAATATAAGTTTGTCAAAAAAGTCTTGCGGTATTTCCGCAAGCTTGTCTTTGCAAGCGCGTAGTTCTAGTTGTATTCGTCGCATCGGTTCACGCTAGAGCTTTTTGGAAAGCTCTTTTCACGCGCTAAAACATTTATTGTTGTTTGTTTTTAGTCGTTCGTGAGTTATAGCGTCGCAAGCATGGAGCAAAATAAAGAGAAAATACGGCACATTTTACAGTACTACTACCATAAAGGCAAAAATGCATCTCATGCTGCCAATAAAATTTGTGCAGTTTATGGACCCGATACAGTTTCCATTTCCACCGCACAACGATGGTTTCAACGTTTTCGTTCTGGTGCAGAGGTGATCGAAGATGCGCCACGGTCCGGAAGGCCTGTCGTCGAAAATTGCGATAAAATCGCTGAATTGATCGAAAGAGACCGGCATAGTAGCAGCCGTAGCATCGGCCAAGAGCTGGGCATGAGTCATCAAACCGTTATAAACCATTTGAAGAAGCTTGGATTCAAAAAGAAGCTCGATGTATGGGTGCCACACGACTTGACGCAAAAAAACATTTTTGCCCGTATGGATGCATGCGAATCGCTTCTGAATCGCAACAAAATCGACCCGTTTTTGAAGCGGATGGTGACTGTCGATGAAAAGTGGGTCGCTTACGACAACGTGAGGCGCAAACGGTCGTGGTCGAAAAGCGGTGAAGCTGCCCAGACGGTGGCCAAGCCTGGATTGACGGCCAGGAAGGTTCTTCTGTGTGTTTGGTGGGATTGGCCGGGAATCATCCACTATGATCTGCTCCCCTATGGCCAAACGCTCAATTCGGACGTGTACTGCCAACAACTGGACCGCTTGAATGCAGCACTCATGCAGAAGAGGCCATCTTTGATCAACAGAGGCCGAATTGTCTTCCATCAGGACAACGCCAGGCCACACACATCTTTGGTGATGCGCCAGAAGCTCCGGGAGCTCGGATGGGAGGTTCTTTTGCATCCACCGTATAGTCCGGATCTCGCACCAAGTGATTACCACCTATTTCTGTCCATGGCGAACGAGCTTGGTAGTCGGAAGTTGGCCACAAGAGAGTCCTGTGAAAATTGGCTCTCCGAGTTTTTTGCCAATAGGGAAGCGAGCTTCTATAAGAGGGGCATTATGAAGTTGGCATCTCGTTTGGAACTCGTCATCGAACAAAACGGCGCATATTTGACTTAAATCGCATTATTATAACCAATTTTATGAACAATTGAAAATTCAATAAAAATACCGCAAGACTTTTTTCACAACCTATTATTTCATCAAAATTAATCGCCTTAGCTCCTTTTATTCCCAAAGAATTTGCTCTGAAGCCCAGAACATTAAATGAGATCCATCATTGGAAAGCAACAGAGTTCCGACAGTTTCTATTGTATTCTGGAACTGTTGTTCTTCAGGACGAAATTCATGAGAATTTATACTATTTGTTTCTTCTTCTACACTGCGCCTATAGAATTTTATGTTTCCCTATGCTTCGATCTAAAAACCTTAATACAGCTCAATCGATGCTAGATCTTTTTGTTCAAAATTTTCCCAACATATTTGGAAGTAACAGTGTTTCATATAACGTGCATAGCCTTTTGCATTTAGAAGCAACAATAGACCAAATAGGTGATCCAGCTTCTGCGTCAGCCTATTCATTGGAAAACTATTTACAACTACTTAAAAAAAAGTTTAAAGTCCGAGCAAAATGTTGCAGCAGATTTACAGAAAAGTCAAAGAGAAAGGATTTTCAGTTCAAAATAATGATCTCGAGAATAATAGGCAAATGTTGCATTTTTAGGGGATGCCTGTTGATGCCAAACAGCCAAACAGGTTTTGCTTTATAAGAAATGAAATTCCTTTTAAAATTAATTCAATGTCTGATGAGGGCTTTTTTTTGGGTCAAAGATTTTCGCAACTTAATAGCTTATATCAGGAGCCATTAGACTCAGCAGCATTAGGTATATTTGTCATAGATATAAACGATTGCGAAGAAGAAGAAAAAGTTAGCTTAGAGCATTTAGAAAGTAAGGCAGTTTGTGTTCCATATAAAGATTATTTTGTTATTATGCGAATGCTCATTTGCATTAATATTGACAGATGAGATATGTCTCCTCCCGAGCCGAAAAAATTCAAAAAAATTAGTTTCCAAGTCAAAGGAACTGACAAGGAGAGTGCCTGGCCAAAGTGTGAACAATTGGAATCTACTTTGGCTCAGTTGAAAGGTAAGTTTTTAATAATAGTGTTATTCTAGTGGTTGATTATCATTTCTTTATTATTTTTCTTAAGAATCTATCAAACAGGATATGGCCTGCCAATTTGAAGCTGTCCTTAATGAGGTGACACAGCTAAAAGTGATGGTGTCTCAGTTGTGCAGCGAAAAGAAGTCTGAGCAGCAGCTTAACGGAAACTCCCCATAAAGAGCAGCGACGAGTTGATCGCGTTCGACGCAGAATTGGAAAACGGTCGTCGCTCCGAAGATGTAAGAGTCCGTTATTCATTTATTAAAAAAAGAATTTATTTACTGAGTTAACTTTTCCAACAGGTGAAGCTTTTTCAATCGCTGCTATACCCTGGTGGCCCATTAAAAAATATGAAAAATATTTTCATAGATCAGGTAACCATGGAGTTCAACGTAGATGGTGTCCTTGGCAAGAAACCATTGAAGGATCTTAAGAATTTCTACGGCTCTTTAATTGAGGCTGTCTCAGTTGTAGAGCCGGGCGGAATGGCAGACCAACTTATCAGAAAGGCAATTGCACTCCAAAAAAAAACGGGCTCTCAGAAAAAAAATTCTAGTAATTAATTTTTTAATAATTCGATTTAAGCTAACAAACTGTATACCAGCATCCTTTGTGGTGTGGGTGTGTCTTGTTTTGAAAGTTATGAACAAACATAACTTATTGACCTGGAGCGTACTATGATTGATTTTAAAGAGGTCACAAAAACAGTCACATTGTTGTCACCAATATGTTTTAATTTTGGCCATGAAGGCGATGTATCCACATATACATATATATACTTAAATTTAATTTTATTTTTTTTTTCTTTGTAAATAAATAGTTGTAAGTTTTTTTATATCGCATTCTTGGCCATGGAGGCAAAACTCACGATTTTTTATATAATTAAGTTTAGATTTTGTAAACAAGTGTTTTATTATATAATTTATTTTATTGTGGTTTCGTCAATGCTTAATCTTCGTAGATCGTTCAAGGGCTAGTCGAATTGGTCCCATCTAAGACTATTCCTTTTTGCCTAGGTGCTGGCTAATTCAGCTAGGCTATTCCTCAACTATCCCCTCTGACTTAGCCTGCCCCGCATAGAGTAGTTCGCGCAGTCTAGTCATGGTCCAGTCCTACTAGTCTTGTCATGGACTAGTGCTACTAGTCTACTAATAGATTAGTCCTAATAGTCAGCTCCTGGTTCAGTCCTAATAGTCTTGTCATGGACTAGTGCCACTAGTCTATTCATGGACAAGTCCTAATATTCTGCTCATGGACTAGTCCTCGTTGATGCAAGGCAGCGGAGACGTCCTCTCCAATGACATCCCCTAAGAAAATGGTATAGGAGTAGAACATTGAAATGGTATGCCCATGGGCTAGGGGCGGCCCATACGGACTAGTCAAAGGCCTAGGCCTGGACTGGTTTTCAGAACCACAGGGATCATTTACTGTGCGTGTATCTGAGTGTGTCAAGTTGGGTGGGGAGTGGATGGGAGCTGGGTGGGATATGGGTGGGAAGCGGATGGTAAGTGGGTGGGGAGTGGATGGGAACTGTTGGTTAGTGGGAGGGATGTGGGTGGGAAGTGGGTGGGTACTGGATGGGTAGAGGTTGGGAAGTGGGTGGGATGTGGGTGGTAAGTGGTTGTGATGTGGTTGGGAAGTGCATGGGAACTAGGTGGGAAGTGGGTGCAAAATGGATGGAAAGTGGCATTGCTCTGCCTGGGCCTGCCGCGACATTGGAAATAGAAACATTTTACAATTCCAGGGAACGAATCGAAAACGGTAACTGTGTAGTTTCTAGTGAATATTTTTTTAACCCATTTTAAGTTAAGCCTACGGTAGCCACTTTTGGAGCGAAAGCTACAAAATTGATCTTTTTTTCATTGGAGCATTGGAGCCGTTCTTTGCAAAATTGATCTTTTTGAGCCTAGCAATTATATTTATAAGTTCAAAAGAATAAATTTGACACTAAAATTCTTAACAAATACTAAAATGTATCGAATTGAACCGTTCTTGATAAAAATGCTACAAGTGATCGAAACGAAGTGTCTGGTAAAAGCTCATCCGTAAGGGGCCGCGCACACATGCAGCTGAAAGATGAACTTAAGGCTGAGCTTTAAGCTTTCGAAAAACAATCACACTACACGCATGCAAGTGCGCACACTATGCGCTTAATTGAACATTTGAAATCAGACGCGGGTTCATCTTTGTTTGAATAAACAAGCATGCTTGTTTATTTCAGCTCACTGATGTATTTAGTAACGGCGGCAGTTACAAGCAATCATGAACTTCTTCTTCTTCTTCTTTATTGGCCCGATTTTGCATCACAACCGCTTGACGGTCTTGGCCTCTGCAATGAATGCCCTTCACTCGCTTCTGCATTGTGCGAGCTGGCACCAGTTGTTCACACCAAGATTGGAAATGTCTTTCCGCATTTGATCATCCCATCTTAGTGGTGGGCGACCCCTCCTGCCTTGTCCTCCAAAGTCAGCCGCCTTCGCTTTGTACGTCTTTTTTACTGGAGCTTCTTCATCCATCCGGATTACATGTCCTAACCAGCGCAGCCGCTGTTGCTTTATGCGCTTGACTAGACTGCGGTATCCATCGCCAACTTTTAAAGGTCCATATATCCTCCGAAGGATTTTTCGCTCAAAAACGCCAATCGCCTCCTCATCCGCTGCTGTCATTGTCCATGCTTCTGCGCCGTATTGCAGGACTGGGATGATGAGCGACTTGTATAGCGCTATTTTTGTTCTTCGAGAAAATCTCTGCTCTTGAACTCCCTACTGAGCCCGTAGTAGCATCGGTTTCCAAGAGTAATTCTTCTTCGGATCTCCAGGCTGATGTTGTTGTCGCCGGTAATCATCGTCCCGAGGTAGACAAAATCCTCTACAACCTCAAAGTTGTACTCCCCCATAGTAACAAATTGTCCAAGACGCGTAGACTTTTTGTCCGTGGATACTAGGTACTTTGTCTTGTCCTCGTTTATCGCTAAGCCCATCAGTTTAGACTGCTTCTCAATCTCTGAAAACTCTCTGATTACCGCCCGTTCGTTTTTGCCGATAATGTCAATATCATCGGCGTATGCGAGTAGCATTAGATCTTTATAAAGAAATGAGCCCGATCTGTTGGCATTTGGGCACTGGCACATTATATACTCCGTCAGTAGATTAAAGAAGTCACACGATAGGGTGTCACCCTGCCTAAAACCTCTCTTGGTATCAAATGGTTCGGAGAGGTTCTTTCCTATTTTGACGGAGTTTCGAGTGCTTCTCAACGTCATCATGCAAAGTCGAACGTACTTTGCTGGTATACCAAAGGTAGACAGGGCTTCAAAGAACCTTGACCTTATCGGTGTGTCAAAGGCTGATTTATAATCAACAAAAAGATGGTTGGTTTTGATATTTCTCTCATAGGTCTTCTCCAGGGTTTGTCGTAATGTGAATATCTGGTCTGTGGTGGATTTACCAGGTCTGAAGCCACACTGATAAGGTCCGATCAGTGTGCTAATAAGCGGCTTTAGACGTTCACAAATAATGCACGACAGAATCTTATATGCGATGGGAAGGAGACTGATCCCACGGTAGTTGGCGCAAACTGCAGGGTCTCCTTTTTTAAAAAGTGGGCAAATTACACTTAGACTCCAATCTTCGGGCATGCTATCGTCGGACCATATTCCGCTGATGAGTTGGTGCATGCACCTTACCAACTCCTCGCCTCCAGCCTTAAACAGTTCAGCTGGCAGGTCATCTGCACCTGCTGATTTGTTGTTTTTAAGCCTTTTTATGGCTACACAGACTCCTTGATGGTCCGGTGGGTCTATCTCTATGTTGTCGATTGGTGGCGTCGCTACTACTCCAGAGGCGGTATTGTGTTCGTTGTCGCCTCCCAGCAGGTTGGCGAAATAGCTTCTCCATTTGTCTAGCGCCGTTTGCGGATCTGTGACCAGATTTCCATTTTCGTCCTTGCATTGTGTGACTCCGGGTTTGAAACTTTCGGTAAGTCGTCTAATCTTTCGATAGAATTTTCGAGTCTCACCCATGCCGAATAGCATCTCGACTTCCTCACGCATGCGCCTTTCTCGCTCATTCTTTTTCCTTCTGAAAAGGCGCTTCTCCTCTCTCCTTTTCTTCCGGTATTGCTCTTTAACAGCCCGCGTTGCTCCCGACTGCAGAGTTCTCTTGTAGGCAGCGTCTTTCTCTGCAGTAGCGTCGCGGCACTCCTCATCATACCAAGTCTGCTTTCGAGGGTGCTCGGCGTATCCGAGTATCTCCTTGGCAGCCGTACTCATGGAGTGTGATATATGATTCCACTGTTCGCTTACACCAGAAGGGAATGGTGAGTTTTCCCTGAGCAGTTGGGTGAGTTTAGCTGTGTAGGCTTCAGAGGTCCGTTGTGATTGCAGCTTATCGACATTTAGCTTTCGACGTGTACTAGTACGTGAGGCATGTGCCACACTGAGCCGCGTGCGCACTTTGGCTGCAACAAGGTGGTGATCCGAGTCTATGTTGGCACCTCGAATCGCACGCACGTCAAGAACACTCGATGAGTGCCTTCCGTCGATCACAACATGATCAGTCTGATTTCGCGTTAGTTGATTAGGGGACTTCTAGTTCGCCTTATGGATGTCGCGATGTTTAAACCTGGTACTACTTAAGACCATGTTCCTGCCCGCGGCAAAATCTATTAGCCTCTTTTCGTTACCGGAGGTTGTTTCATGAAGGCTAAATCGGCCGACTGTCGATCCAAAAACTCTCTCTCCCAATTTTAGCGTTAAAGTCGCCAAGCACGATCTTTATGTCGTGATCGGGGCAGCGCTCATATAATTGTTCCAGGCGCTCATAGAATTCGTCTTTTATCGAAGCGCCCTTGTCTTCCGTTGGGGCGTGTGCACAGATAAGACTAATATTAAAATATTTAGCCTTAAGTCTGAGTGCGGCTAGTCGCATGTCCACTGGTGTGAAACTGATGACAGAGCGACGAAGTCTTGCACTGACTGCAAAGCCGCATCCAAACTCATGCTTGGAAGCATGTCCGCTGTAGTAGATCTCCCAGGGTGTATTGGTTGTTGATGTTCTTTTCACCATGCTCCCCTGTCCAATCCATCGCATTTCCTGAAGTGCGGTAACGTCCGATGAATATTTCTCAAGGACATTCACCAACTGGATATCAGCACCTTCTCTGTTGAGGGTGCGAACATTCCAGGTGCATATCCTCAAATCGTGGTCCTTAAAACGTTTACGTGGGTCGTCGTCAGAGGGGGTCTGTATCCGAGGCATTGTTGTCGCAGTTTTCATTGGTGGAGTTTTTTGACGGCGGTGGGTACCAAACCCGACGTACCAACCCTATATATTGTACCCTGTAGGGATGGCTCGCCGCTCACGTTAGCCAGAAGGTTTGCGGATGCAAAGCGTTCTGTTTACAGTGGTCACCAACGAGGAGGTGTGAGTCGACTTGAGACGCAGTAAGCCAGGATCGCGCTGGGTTCGCCAAGTTGAACCGATCAGCCGCTTTACCTCACTACATACGCCCCCATTAGGTCCAGAAAAACTATGACTAGAAATTTCTGGACGACCACAGAAACATTATTAAGTGAAATACTGTTAACTTCGCCTTTTTAAGAGTAAAAAACGAAGAAACTCAAAGTCAAAAAAGTCAAAAGTGCAAGAAATAGCATATTTCCCCTAAGATTACATATTTAGAATTGTACATTTTTTTTTAAGCGTTTCCATATATATATGTACTAGCATATAACCCGTCGCGCTTCGCTGCGTCGACATCGCTATCGTTATCGTGACCGTTACCGTAACCGTAACCGTTACCGTTACCGTTATTTGCTTACAGAATTTTCCGGGAATTTTCACGGCTGGGGGGCGGATTTTCCGACATTAGAATATCACATTGCAAATTATTTCGTATTCTATCCCTACAAACCGAGTTTTAAGCGAATCGGATGAAAAATAGTTTCTTGCATGAAGAATTCTCCGGCCATTTCCTCCTGGGCGGATTATCCGAAATCGGGAAAACACGTGTCGAATTATTTCGCGAACTACGTTTACAAACCAAATTTCATGTCTATCGGATGAAAAACAAAATTTTTCCCATACAAACTTTTCCGACGCTTTTCCGTTTGCAATTTTCCAAAACCCCGTCTTAGTACGCACTTTCACCACAAATGGAAACTCCTGTCCAAATTTCAGCCTTCTATCTCTTACCGATTGCACTCTGCGTTGATTGCCAATCAGTCAGTCAGTCAGTTAGTCAGGACAAACTGTTTTATATGTAGAGTAGATAGTATGTTCATATTTTATTTATACTGAAGAAAGTAGCCAAATCCATATAGTTTTAACATTTTGTAAATATAAATCAAATAAAATCCCTATTCATCGTTCAAGGAGTTTCCTGCATTTAATTGCGATCTTCAATTTTACTCAAAATTTTGTCAAAAGTGTCCATTTCCATTTTGACTTTATTGAATACTTTCATAATTGACCATATACCTATATAAAATTCGCCCAATGACTCTCTATTATTAATAAAAATATTGTGAACCCATATTAGTCTGTTTTAATTTCCTCTGCACTTTAAAATGTTTTTAAAGTATACATACAAAATTAATAAACCAAAAGCTTAAATCAGCCACATGTGTGCGCACCTTCAAAATTATAGGTTTGCTGAATCAAATTCTGTTGTCAGCAAAGCTTTCGGCTCAGCAGTCAGTTCATCTTTCAAATCTTTCATCTTTCAGTAAAAAGCGGTGAAGCTTCTTCACTTGGGCCAAAGAAGGCCCGTTGTGGTACCATATAACCCCTAAATTTTTACGTTTAGACAGTAAAGGGTGGGACTTTCCTTTTGAACCACTTAGAAGGCAGCACAAACTTGAGTATCAAAGCAATCTCTATTTCAGAGACGGCTGAAATGTTAGGTAGAAAATGCTGACCAAGGGTGGCGAATCGTCTCGTACTGAGCGCTGGACAGTGGCAGAGAAGATGCTGAACGTTTTCTTCTTTATCAACTGAGCAGCAGTTTCTACAGTAGTCGTTATGGTTGATATCAAGTCTCACGGCATGCCTGCCTATGAGACAGTGTCCTGTGAGAATTCCTACGAGTAGGGAGATTTCCTGCCCGCCTAGACGTAACAGCGTTAAGGTTCTTTTGAAGTTAAGAGTGGGCCAAATTAGCCTAGAGATTTCACAGGTGTGGTCTGATCTCAATCGGTTTGTGGCCATCTTGAATGTAGTTTCCCTTATTTTTAATTTACATATCGCAAAAGGCATCATTATTGTCCAGTAGGAGCGGGGCGGTAGTGCCAAGTCTGGCGAGACTGTCGGCTATCTCGTTGCCTTCAATGTTTCGGTGTCCAGGCACCCACATAAGAAGCATTTTAAAGTGCTGAGCCATCTCATTCAGAGATTTGCGGCACTCAGTAAGTGTTTTAGTATTGTTTGTATTACCGTGAAGAGCTTTTAATGCAGCTTGACTGTCTGACAAGATAAACACATTTCCTTCCTTGACCTCGAGATCTCTTAGATGGTTGGTAGCCTCCTGGATAGCTACAACCTCCGCCTGAAAGACGCTACAATGGTCGGGAAGACAAAGGCACTAAAGTCCGACCTGGCTTTCCAATTTTGAGCCATCTGTGTAGATGTTGATGGCGTTTGGTTTGCCATGGGGGAGCGATTTCCAATCCAAACGAATTGGTATTATGACCTCATATATAGTATCAAAGGCTAAAGTGGGTATGCAATAATCAATATTTGTTGGTGTCGCTATTTGACTACTTAGTATAGCGGAGTGACCATGGGAGCCTTCACGAAAGGTAGCAGTTTTTCTAAGTCTAATAGCAGTATTGCTAGCTATTTCTCTGGCTGCTAGATCTAGGGGTATTAGGTGTAACATAATGTTAAGGGCATCTGTAGGAGTAGTACGCAAAGCGCCGCTCATGCATAAGCTAGCACTGCGTTGTACTTTGAGAAGAGTCCTAAGAACGGAGGGTTTACCCAAGACCGGCCACCAGACTAAGACTCCGTAGAGTAGTATGGGGCGGACGACAGCTGAATAAAGCCTGTGTATAATTTGAGGGGAGAAGCCCCACATTTTTGTCAAGTACTATACCAAGATAGCTAGCCTGTGTCGCTAACATTCTAGTACTAAGTTATTTAAACGAGGGGGAATCAAATCCGGAACTTTATATTTTCTGGTAAACATCACAAGATCTGTTTTTGTTGGGTTGACCCCAATGCCACACCCATCTGTCCACTCTGAGAGTGTCGCTAACGCATCTTGCATTAAGTTGCATAGAGTTTGCGGAAATTTGACTCCGTTTATTATGACGACATCGTCCGCAGAGGCGATCACAGTATGTCCTCGCTCTTCCATTAGTCGTAACAGCTTGTTTACCGTTAAAACCCATAGAAGCGGCGAAAGAACACCTCTGTAGTATGTGTACATCATAGGCAGTGTTCCCTGTCCACATACCACTTACAATTCAATACTAAGTTGCACTCTAAACACATTTACGTATATACCATATAAGAGCACACAGCCTTATGCTGATCAGCCACTTATATATACCAATATATGTATGCACGAACTCTCTCAGACTTATGTATTTAGGTCTAAGCATAACTTGGAAAAGAATAAAGAGACAATACTGATTTGCCTGTCCAACTGGGCACATCTTAAAAATGATTGTGTTCTTTCAACAAAAAAACCTTTTTGACATTACATGACGATCCTTCCATTACGATGACCATAAGGATTACGATTGAAGAATATCATGCACGCCTAGCACGAAGAAAGGACGAGGAAAAGACAAGGATACCCCCTGCAACGGGTCCACGGAAGCGAGCGATAAAACAACGAGTTGCCTTTTTAAAACACAAACTATACGTTTCAATGCCACCACCAACCTGGGACGAGGCCGTCCAACTAAAAAAAGAAGTGGACGAGCTAACGGAGGAAATTCGGTAAATTAAACAAAATGCCAAGAATAATCGAAAGCAGAACGACCAAAGCAAAAGCAGCAGTAACAAGTAAGCAATAACCAAAAGAGAATAATGTGCGTCAAAATAGCGTCGAATTGGAACGGTGGAAACTGGAACAAACATTCATTTTTTCTTTTTAAGATTACTCACTAACTACCCAACTTATTGATATAAATTAAATTGCAAAATGTTAAGAACAGCGTAAACTATTGTTTTAAATAAACTTTGGGTGGATTTGAGCATTGCAGGTACTGGAAATATCAAGTCAAAAAATTGACACCCGACATTTGGATTAATATCTTTTTTCCCTGACGTTGTGCCGCAATGCACGGTATACCAGCGAAAAGGGGACATATTGACGACTATTTAAAAAAAAAAATTAGGAAAATCCTCCTCTCAGTTTTTGAGCAACTCGCATTACAGTGGACCAACCTCAAAATTTCTCCATACAAATTCGACCAAAAAAATTATGAATCCACACTTGGCTCAATATCTCCGAACGACGTTGTGCCGCAATGCACAGTATATCAGCGTAAAGGTGACATATTCAGGAGTATTTAAAAAAAAAAATTAAGAAAATCCTCCCCTTAGTTTTTGAGCAATTCGCATTACAGTGGACCAACCTCTACTGGGTATTCAGTACTGATAAGGCCAGCCATGTTAATTGAGTCTAGTGTGACCAAACTATAAAAAAAAATCGACGCTAAAATTTCCAGACTTTGTGCCGCATTGCACGGTATATCCCTGGATAGGCATTAATACTAGCTAATTTTTCTAATTTTCCCAGCCAATTCCGCCCCACAGTTTTTCTGTAAATTAATTTTTAAGTTTCCCTACCTTTCTCTTCAGCCCTACACCGGCTATCGGTGTCAGCCAGTATTCGACGCTAAATTTTCCAGACTTTGTGCCGCATTGCACGGTATGTCCCTGGATAGGCATTAATATAAGCTAATTTTCCTAATTTTCCCAGCCAATTCCGCCCCACAGTTTTTCTGTAAATTAATTTTTAAGTTTCCCTACCTTTCTCTTCAGCCCTACACCGGCTATCGGTGTCAGCCAGTATTCGACGCTAAATTTTCCAGACGTTGTGCCGCATTGCACGGTATGTCCCTGGAGAGGTATTAATATTAGCTAATTTTCCTAATTTTCCCAGCCAATTCCGCCTTTCCTTTCCGTTTTCCTTTAAATTAATTTTTAAGTTTCCCTACCTTAAGCGTGGGTGATGGTGAAAGAAAATTTGCTCACGCGTGCATCTCTATATGTGTATCTGACCATGTGGCAACTTTGCCAACCTCCGTTATTTCAATACCAAAAGCGCACACTAAAGAGAAGACGCAAATATCTCTTGTAAACAAAATATTAATTGTTTTTTGCGTGGAACTGCCATATTTGGGGCACAATGATATGTAAGTATCATATTTATGTATCATTTTCTATTGATATTGACCTATATATGTACTTTCCAGCTGGTCAAGCGGACTCAATTGATGCTGCCAAACTTGCAGCCGAACAAACAAGAGGACAGGAAGTGGAGAAATGTTTAATCAAAAAGTGAGTAATTTTTGTTGTCAAATTGGTAGAGCCTGCACTCGCCAGAGCATCGCAGTGTGCTAATATATGATCAGAGGACTCCTCTTTTTCTCTGTTCCTGCATATTTTCTTGTGCAGGGGGCTCATGATCGTGAGTGCATTCGTTCCTTGGTGGATCAATTTTTGGAACATTTTGTGATTCTGGTTCACTATTAATGCTTTCGCTTGTCTTAGCCCTTCTGGTGCTTACCCAGGAGGTTCTTCTAAGCGTTTTCTATTCTTTTTCTAAGGAGCTCTTTATGGGTGTGTTGGCCTTTATCGCCGCACTGAGGTTCAGGCGCGAAAATTGAACTTTTTTATACACTTGAAGTGTATTATAGTTTTGCCCAGAAGTTTGAAACGCATAGATGGAATCATACAGCGAGCCAAATAACACTCACCGGCGGAGATATCGAAAAAAAACGCAACGTTCGACTCAGCTCCTCCTACGACTGTGTCTTAGCCCTGAATGAGAATGTTGACGTCTTTGGCTGGAGTAACTCGCAATATGGCCAGCTAGACGATTCGGGACATGCCGTGGCACAGATCAATGCGCCTCGTGCTCTAAAGTTGACCAAAGGAATTGGATCCATACGGAAAGTGGCGGCTGGCGTGTCTTTTTTTATGGCCCTCAATGACCAGGAAGTGGTCTACACTTGGGGCTATGGCATATTGTGTTTTGGGCCATTTGTTGAGGAAATCTCAAAGCCTCAACACTTATTGCCTCCCCTATTCGGAAGGAGTGACTTAAGCAATGCTTCGGCAAATCGCTTCAGACATTTCGGGTTGGGTCACAAGAAAGATCAATTCTTTCCCTTCAAGACGGCCATCAATGGCAAAGTGACCAACGTGGCCTTGTTATCCAGTTATCAGCTAGTTATCTGGCAGTCTGTTCAGACTAAGGGAAATACATTTGAACTGTGATATATTTTTCTGAACATATATGGCAACAGTCAACTAGCTCTGCTCTGGCAGGTGTTCAGACTTGTATGGAGGCACCTAATAATATGACAGCCTGTCAGTGTGTCTGAACGTACCCCTATGCTTAAAAGTTATTTTTCAGGCTAATACCCAACAAACCTGGGTTTCTTTCTTATCAATAAATTTTTAAGTTAATTTCAGAAATTGTTTATACAATGATTAACAGTCCATAAATATGGAGAACGTCGTTTTCTACATTTAATAAATAAGTAACAAATCAATGAACCATTAGTTCTTAAAATGAAGAAACTTATTGTTGTTTGACCATAGCACAGTGGGATAGCTTTTATGGAGACTGCGGCCAACAATGCTTTCAGTAGACTTGAATTTGTTTACACTACCATCCCTACCATTTATTTTTGTATTAATATTTATAAATATTTGTTTGTTATTATATTATTGTATTATTATACACTTGAAAAGTGTATTTTAAGTTTGCGCAGGAGTTTGCAACGCATAGAAGGAATCATCTCCGACCTCATAAAGTATATATATTCTTGATCAGCATGACGAGCTGAGTCGATTGAGCTTGGTCCGCCCGTCCCTCAGTTTGAAGCTATTGAGCTGAAATTTTGCACAGAGTATTCTTTTAGCTGCACGTTGCTAATTGTATGTTGTGTTGTAATGTTGGAACCGCCCGGATCGGATGACTACTTCTTGTAGCTGCCATAGAAACGATCGTTCGATAAATGGGTTTTTGTGAGAAAAACATTTTTGTTTTGAATGTTAGCGCTCTTAAACTCGTTCATTATTAAAATTAAATGTTTTCAAACTGATCGGCGAAGTTTGGTCGGTTGGAGCGAGCGTATCCAGGTGTATTAAAACTTCAAAACAGACGAAGTTATCTTTCCTTTCTCGTTTTTTATTATATTATTTTTATTAATACTTATTATTTGACATCGGATTTAATGCACTTTTTTAAATGAAGGTTGATTGAGGTGAAAATTTGGAATTATGCTAATTTAATAACCCACTTTCGATTGAAAACTGCATATTCAATATATGCAAATATGCCAAATATTCAATATATATGCAAAATATGTAATTGTATAAAAATTGTATAAAAATGGCGAAATTTACAAAAATTATCATTCTTGAGCTTAGATTATTGTAAAGAATACATAGATGGCATATATAGACGGTTAAATGGAAGTTGTAGACCGAGCCAATGAAAGGTGCACCTTGAAAGTTCTAAAATATTGGGAAATTTCTGAATTGTTCATTAATTTCAGATTTTTATGAAGATTTTAAGGACGGCTAGAGTACACGGGTAAATAAAGGAGATGTGAAACAAATGGTCACAAAAATCGCGAAATTTCAAAATTTGCCAAATTTTCAAAGGACCTAAGATAACTATGAAGGTTGGATAGATGGCAATTAAAGTCGCTTATATAAGAGGCTTAGACCAAAAACCGCGAAATTCGTCAAATTTTCATTTGAGTATTTACGAAAGCGCAGGCGTTGGTAAATAAGAGGCGTCGATTGAACAGGTCAAAATTGGCCAATTTTTCATATGACCAAAGATTATATGAAGATTTAATAGACGGCAATAGTAGACGGGTAAATATAGGAAGTGCAGATCGAACTGTTAAAAAATCGCGAAATTTTCAAAATTATTATTTGAGTTTTGATTTTTCGTGAAATTTGCAAGATTTTATGAGTTTAAGGAATCATTAAGATGTAATAAATATCAATTTTGGACGCGTAAATGGTTAAATCCAACGGTCCAAAAAGTTGCGAAATTTATAATGTAGACAGGTAAATTGACGGGTCCAGATCAAGCGGACCAAAAATCCGGATATATACTACTGTTGTACTAATTGTGAGTCCTGCAGCTTTAAAGCAGTTTTATAAATTGGCTGCAGCAAATTACATATTTTTTGAACTACGTTCCATTCAGATGATTTAAGGTGGAGCTATTTAAATAACACTGAATGCAAAAATCGTTTAGAGTTAGTAAACGTTCGCACATTTTGCGTCACACAGTCTAGCTCTGGTTTTTAAAAATTTTTTATATATTTACTTTCTTACCGAAAATGTTTGTTTTTTTCGAGTTTTTATGACAGTTGCGTGCTTGTGGGCCTATAACTATATGAAAGAGTAACAAAATGAAGTTGGTTCGTTCCATCGGTTTTGGTCAAATTTGTAACGGGTTCCAAGATGAAGTTGAAAGACTGTAAAAAAGTGGTAAAAACTTGGTTTTTTTTGAGAAACTTTTGTAATTTTGAGTATAAAGATGTAATTTTTTTGATTTGCTGCAAAGAAATGCTTTGTAGGCCAAACCAAGAGCCATAACTTTGTTAGAGACTTAGAAGCAAAATACAAAATAGTTTACGAGATATGGAATCGTTAGTTCTACTCTGAAGCTGAAAAGTACAAAGTGCAATAGAAAGAAAACGGCGGCTAATCAGACCAAACCAGGACAGGGTTTTTATACTACCATCACACCCTTTCAGAATTTTTTGGTCTCGACGCGATCAACTTTTTTGAGTTCAAAAATGAGTCGCAGTGTAATCTTAGGTCTATTTTTATTATAATTTCAGGCATGCCATCGTGGGTTTGAGTAAGGCGTTAGAAGTAGCCTTACAAGAAGGATTTTTAAGGACATCGGGGGACTTGTCAAATGACGATTTTTTTCTAATCTCTGAGATTATTTTTAGAAACCAAGCCGACAAAAATATTCGTCGGCTTAAGATTAATAGCGAATCTAAAAAATGGCGGAAGTCAGTAATTATTAATTACAAAAGGATCCTTCGTAAATTCAACACCAATATCAAAATTGGAGTAGATTTTGCAAAGTGTCTGAGTGTTAATACGCGTAATTTAAATGCCGATGAACACGAAGACAAATTTGATAAAAGAATTGATTCTGACTTAAGCAATGCTTCCAATATTCCCTCCAACCCTGTAAACGAAAGTCTAGTCGAAACTACGTTAAAGTGCTTCCGGAAAAATTGCAGGGTTGGAAACTTGAGCTTAAATGTTGATGTTAATATGGTCGACAATAAAAAATGTATTCGTTCTTCGAATATTAATTGTAATCATTTTATAGCTGAAATTAAAGTGGCCGAATTCCAGGATACATTTCTTAAGTGTACCACAAAGTTTTCTGAAAAGAAATGTTTAGAACACATTATTAGAGAAAACGTTTTCTCCATTAATAATGCGTGTGGTCTGAGCTTTAAGTCCATAAGAGTTTAGACTCTTTCGTTGCATGTGGATACTGCAAAGATCCATCTTGCAACTATTTTAAATTGTTTGGGTCTTTCGATGGAACTGTGCGAATTTACTCAAGCAGTCAGAAATTGACCCATACAATCAATTTTAAAAAGAATTATCAATGCAGAGGCATAAATCGCTTTGTTGCTAAAAGCGATATTAAAGGTATCTCTGCATTTGAATATAAAAATAAAATGGCTAATAAATTAAACCGCGAAAGAGCTTTCGTGGGGAATAAACAAATGGTTTATAAGAACTTATCCTATTACAGAAATCTCATATCGGAGGAGAATTCTAAAAACGATTTTGAAAAAGATGCGTTTAAAGATGCCTACGACATGAAATGTATAGGATTTGATCATTATATTCAACGTATTTCCACTAGGGTGGAGGTACATTTATGGAATTTAGAACATTTAAAATTGTTTCTAAATCACATAAAAATTAATACGCTACATCTGGATGCTACAGGATGTGTTGTGCAACCAATGAAATTGGCTAAAAAAAAGAATATTTCTCTATTCATTGGTTGCACATATTCCAGAGCATCATGTTTTGTATCCTGTAGCTCATGCGATTTTATCCAACCACACTGCCTTTGATATTGGTCGCTTTTTATGCGACCTTAATAGGTTTTGTGTTTCGAATAAATTGAAATTGCCACTTTGCAAACGAGTCGTGACTGACGTTAGCTTTGCAATTATTGGAACAGTATTAAAAGAATACTGTGAATTAGATATTGCAGCATACAATGAAATGATCTTTCGATTTCTATATGGCGAAAGTAGTGCGTTTCCTAAAGTATGCATACAATTTTGTACTAGCCATTATGCCAAAATTATGTGTGCTGATATAGACAGAACCGTAGGCTTGGCCAACACTGACCTAAGACATTTCCTTCGAAATGCTCTGGGTTGGGCATATAATATATGCTCCATTCAGGACTTAGAAGAATAGTTTAAACATCTTATAACCATTCTTCTTTCTCCTACTGTAAATGAAATGGTTAGCAAAGCCATTTCATATTTTACAGGTGCGAAACCAGAAACTTTTGATCTGGAAAAGCATGCATCATTTGTAAATCAAACAACAAAGTATAGAGAAGATACTCTTAAAACCATTGCAAGCAAAAGTCGATTGAAAATTCGTTTCAACACTTTTGCTGATATTATTGATGGTTTGATTATTAATTTAGAAAATGAAACAAAAAACATTTATTCTTGTCCCGAAATGGTAGAGGTCATTTTGGGCAAATATATTGTTTTTGCGCCATTTTGGACCAATGTAATGGGTATTTTTATTGATAAGAGCAATAAAAGACTCAGCAATGGTCCGATTGAATCTTTTTTTAAGACACTGAAGCATAGTGTCATTAAATCAAAACAAGGGCTAAAACTGGGAAGATTCATTCGTAAGATGGATGGATATTCATGGTGCTGTTATAAAGGCTAGACCTAAAAAACGCACATCAAATCAAATGACGGCATTAAGTGAAATGTCCAATAAAAAGCTTTCTAAACATAAAGAAAGCTGGCAAAAAAAGGGCGTTAAAAAGCATAAGGTTCGTGAGGAATATTCACAATCATGTCTTCTAAAAGACAATGATTCAAATTTTCATTTGGAATTGTCTATTGTTTCTGAGAATTCAAATCAAAATTTGAATTCCCCAGTTCAGGCAGATCATTCCTATGCTGCCAACACTCAGATATTTCGAATGGAGGAGAATTATAAAAAAATTCTTCTGAATAATTCGAAGTTGAGCAGTTGTGCTAAAGAAAAAGTACACTTTTACGTTTTGAGTTGTAAGACTCTTTTCGAGAATGTTCATTGTTTAAATATTAATCGTTTCGTGTACCATATAGAACTAAACGATTTAGTAACAATACAAGAGAATAACTGGCTGTTAAACTTCATAGTTGACGCTGCTTTGACAGCTATTCTTTTTGATCAAAATGATCCAAGACTGGAAAGTCTTCCCTGTCAGCTTGATCAATTTGCCTTCCAAAATGGGGAATTAATAAAAACTGCGTTGGAAAGTTCTGCTAGCATTTTAATTGTTCCTCATTGTTACAAAAAACATTTTTATATCTTATTCATAGATAAAATAAGATTAGAATTTATGTTCTTAGATCCAATGGGCAAGTCAAAGACTGCTCAAAGGTTTATTAAGTATTACAAGAAGCTTTTGGACCGCATTAGTACGATGAATTACAGATGCGTAACCAAAACTCATGACCTTCAAGACGATTCATATAATTGCGGCATTTTTATTTTGCAGTTTGCAAAATGCCACATTAATGACATGCCTCTCGTAAATTTGCAGTCTGCTAGTTTATTTAGAAGAGGCATGTTTAAGAAACTAATCAATTATGTCGATTCCCTGTTAGATATATGTCTTCATTGTTGCAAATATGTATGTAGGTCACGAATCCAGATTGCTATGCAATAACTGTGGACGATCTCTTTGCATTCAATGCACTACAAATGAATACAGAATTGCTGGTAATACCCTTACCTGTAAACTTCGCGAAGCAAGTATAGAATGAAATCATTATTTCATAACATTCAACTGGGCAAAGCATCATATCCACAGACCAAATGGGAAATAAAGCTATGTTGAGCATATGCGTGAGCCAGTCTTGCATCACTGAAGGTAGTTTACATAGGAAACATGTTCAGGTGAGACGGAAACTGACATCTGTGTGCTGTAAGCTACCGGAAACAGTCATTTCGATGGCTCCTTGATATTGAATCCTTAAAACTTTGAAACCTTAAAACCAATGAAGCAGTCTGCCAGCAGCGCTCCAAGCAACGAACCAATCGGAATGTGCACTTATGACTTAATGCTTCTGCTTAATAATACGTGGAACTGGCCTATTGGGGATACCACTTTAAAAAAAACGCGCCATGAACTCTACCTCAATGGTGGTGTGGAAATTAGATTAGTAAATACACTTTAGTAAATACACTTAAATTAATTTTGCAAATTTTGCGGTTTTTGACCATTTTAATAAAAGTTATATAACATATGTTCAACTCAAGGTGTTCAACTATCTGTGTGCCAAGCTTCATCTCGATTCGTAAAGCCATTTGTGCGTGATTGAGTAACAAACTGGCAAACACACAAACATACAAACTTTCATATTTATAATATTAGTAAGATTCTAATTTTCTTACTTTTCTCTTTCTCTTTTCCATTCGTTGGATTTGCGCTCGGACGAGTAATTATTAGCAGCGATTTTAGATTGGACTATCAGAAGATCCTCATAAATGAAAATGATTCCTTCAATGCATAACAAAGATACGCACAGTTTTATAATACCCTCTGCAAGGGAACCAAAGCAAACACAGCCAAGAAATTTATACTGCCATCATACTATTCCAGATGGGTCCAAATGTCTCATGCGGCCCGGTTCCAAATTAACATTCGAATTTTGTGTTTGTACTCTAAAACAACATATAGAAAGTAACAAATATATCTACGGTTATTAGATCAGATTTGAGAAAGCATTTTTGAGCACTTAAAACCGATTGCTCAATCCCAAGTGAATTTAATTCAACAGAAAAATTATATTATATATATATATTATAGTGCACATATCAATGAATCTTTAAAACGAGAAGACCACGCTAACTTCGTCTGTGCCGAAGTTTTTATACCCTTGCAAAAGCTGTTTTTGAAATGACAGAGTTTAAGAACGCTTAGATAAAAATCAAAAACTTTTGTAACTAAAATCGATTTTCCGTCAGATGAACATCTGATTTCGACCAAATTTCGCGAATCTTTTTGAAAACATATCAAATTAACAATCGCCAAGTTTAAGAACGATAAAATTGAAAACAAAAAGTTTTTCTCACTAAGACTCATTTTCCGACCGATAAGTCCTATGGCAGCCTGAAGATATAGTCATCTGATTTCGACCAAATTTTTCAAATTAGTTTGAAAGCGTTTAATATTAATAATCACCGACCTTAAGAACGATTTACTTGGAAAAAAAAAATATTTTTTCACTAAGACCCATTTTTCGACCGATCGGTCCTATGGCAGCTATAAGATATAGTCATCCGATTTTGATCAAAGTTTGCAAATATGTTTGAAAGCATATAATATAAATAATGGCCGAGTTTTATGACGCTAACATTGAAACCAAAAAAGTTTTTCTCAGTAAGACCCATTTTCCGACCGATCGGTCCTATGGCAGCTATAAGATATGGTCATCCGATTTTGACCAAAGTTTGCAAATCTGTTTGAAAGCATATATTATTAATAATGGCCGAGTTTTATGACGCTGGCATTGAAAACAAAAAAGTTTTTCTCACTAAGACCCATTTTTTGACCGATGGTTCCTATGGCAGCTACAAGATATAGTCATCCGATCCGGTCCGTTCCGACATATTAGCAGCGTGCAGTAAAAAGAAGACTCTGTGCAAAATTTCAGCTCGATAGCTTTAAAACTGAGAGACTAGTTTGCGTAGAAACAGACGGACAGACAGACGGACAGACAGACGGACAGACAGACGGACAGACAGACGGACAGACAGACGGACAGACAGACGGACAGACAGACGGACGGACGGACAAAGCTCAATCGACTCAGCTCGTCGCCCTGATCAAGAATATATATAGTTTATGGGGTCGGAAATGAATATTTCTATGCGTTGCAAACTTCTGGGCAAAATTATAATACCCTTTGCAAGGGTATAAAAATCAAAGGTGCTATATAAGTACAGCAGTAAGTGTTTAAATTGGGCTTTGAAGTTAGACAATTCTATTTGTATGGCAATTTCCTCAAAATAAATCATCTCCTCTTAGCTATTATGGTTGTCGAATTTCTATTGGAACAACCTATGCATATAGACCAACAAATGCTCTAATTATGTGATTTTGTTTGCATTTATATCAGCTTGTTTGGCAGAGCTGAAGTCTCTGTCATCTGGACAATTGTAATATAAAAAAAGACAATTTTAAATAAGACAATTTATTATTTCCTATATATGTAGATATACATAATAGTTTATGTTTATTTACTTATTTAGTGTAGATTATAGATATAGTTTAATCCCCAGCTCCACCAGCTCCTGCTCCATCAGCACCAACAACTCCTGCTCCACCAGCAACAGCTTCAACACCGACAGCTCCTGCTTCATCAGCACCAGTTCCACCTGCACCAGCTCCATCTCCAACACCAACAGCTCCTGCTGTTGCACCAGCTCCATCTGTACTAGGACCAGCAGCAGCTCCACCAGTACGACCAGATCCACCTTTGCGACCTGTCAAGTAATTTTTACTTCTTAGTGTTGTGTTTTAAATTCTAAAGGGGGCGTAGCAAAAACAACCGGCTACCTTCTACTACTTATATAATTGTTATAATCTCATTTCCACACCACCATTGAGGTAGAGTTCATGGCGCGTTTTTTTTAAAGTGGTATCCCCAATAGGCCAGTTCCACGTATTACTTAGCAGAAGCATTAAGTCATAAGTGCACATTCCGATTGGTTCGTTGTTTGGAGCGCTGCTGGCAGACTGCTTCATTGGTTTTAAGGTTCAAGGTTTAAGGTTCAATATCAAGGAGCCATCGAAACGACTGTTTCCGGTAGCTTACAGCACACAGATGTCAGTTTCCGTCTCACCTGAACATGTTTCCTATGTAAACTACCTTCAGTGATGCAAGACTGGCTCACGCATATGCTCAACATAGCTTTATTTCCCATTTGGTCTGTGGATATGATGCTTTGCCCAGTTGAATGTTATGAAATAATGATTTCATTCTATACTTGCTTCGCGAAGTTTACAGGTAAGGGTATTACCAGCAATTCTGTATTCATTTGTAGTGCATTGAATGCAAAGAGATCGTCCACAGTTATTGCATAGCAATCTGGATTCGTGACCTACATACATATTTGCAACAATGAAGACATATATCTAACAGGGAATCGCCATAATTGATTAGTTTCTTAAACATGCCTCTTCTAAATAAACTAGCAGACTGCAAATTTACGAGAGGCATGTCATTAATGTGGCATTTTGCAAACTGCAAAATAAAAATGCTGCAATTATATGAATCGTCTTGAAGGTCATGAGTTTTGGTTACGCATCTGTAATTCATCGTACTAATGCGGTCCAAAAGCTTCTTGTAATACTTAATAAACCTTTGAGCAGTCTTTGACTTGCCCATTGGATCTAAGAACATAAATTCTAATCTTATTTTATCTATGAATAAGATATAAAAATGTTTTTTGTAACAATGAGGAACAATTAAAATGCTAGCAGAACTTTCCAACGCAGTTTTTATTAATTCCCCATTTTGGAAGGCAAATTGATCAAGCTGACAGGGAAGACTTTCCAGTCTTGGATCATTTTGATCAAAAAGAATAGCTGTCAAAGCAGCGTCAACTATGAAGTTTGACAGCCAGTTATTCTCTTGTATTGTTACTAAATCGCTTAGTTCTATATGGTACACGAAACGATTAATATTCAAACAATGAACATTCTCGAAAAGAGTCTTACAACACAAAACGTAAAAGTGTACTTTTTCTTTAGCACAACTCCTCAACTTCGAATTATTCAGAAGAATTTTTTTATAATTCTCCTCCATTCGAAATATCTGAGTGTTGGCAGCATAGGAATGATCTGCCTGAACTGAGGAATTCAAATTTTGATTTGAGTTCTCAGAAACAATAGACAATTCCAAATGAAAATTTGAATCATTGTCTTTTGGAAGACATGATTGTGAATATTCCTCACGAACCTTATTGGGTTCGGAGAAATCACGCTTGAACAAGCCAACCTTAAGCTTTTTAACGCCCTTTTTTGCGAGCTTTCTTTATGCTTAGAAAGCTTTTTATTGGACATTTCACTTAATGCCGTCATTTGATTTGATGTGCGTTTTTTAGGTCTTGCCTTTATAACAGCACCATGAATATCCATCCATTTTACGAATGAATCTTCCCAGTTTTAGCCCTTGTTTTGATTTAATGACACTACGCTTCAGTGTCTTAAAAAAAGATTCAATCGGAGCATTGCTGGGTATTTTATTGCTCTTATCAAAAAAAATACCCATTACATTGGTCCAAAATGGCGCAAAAACAATATATTTGCCCAAAATGACCTCTACCATTTCGGGACAAGAATAAATGTTTTTTGTTTCATTTTCTAAATTAATAATCAAACCATCAATAATATCAGCAAAAGTGTTGAAACGAATTTTCAATCGACTTTTGCTTGCAATGGTTTTAAGAGTATCTTCTCTATACTTTGTTGTTTGATTTACAAATGATGCATGCTTTTCCAGATCAAAAGTATCTGGTTTCGCACCTGTAAAATATGAAATGGCTTTGCTAACCATTTCATTTACAGTAGGAGAAGAAGTATGGTTATAAGATGTTTAAACCATTCTTCTAAGATTTTTGAACCATTCTTCTAAGATGTTTAAACCATTCTTCTAAGTCCTCAATGGAGCATATATTATATGCCCAACCCAGAGCATATCTAAGGAAATATCTTAGGTCAGTGTTGGCCAAGCCTACGGTTCTGTCTATATCAGCACACATAATTTTGGCATAATGGCTAGTACAAAATTGTATGCATACTTTAGGAAACGCACTACTTTCGCCATATAGAAATCGAAAGCACATTTCATTGTATGCTGCAATATCTAATTCACAGTATTCTTTTAATACTGCTCCAATAATTGCAAAGCTAACGTCAGTCACGACTCGTTTGCAAAGTGGCAATTTCAATTTATTCGAAACACAAAACCTATTAAGGTCGCATAAAAAGCGACCAATATCAAAGGCAGTGTGGTTGGATAAAATCGCATGAGCTACAGGATACACAATATGATGCTCTGGAATATGTGCAACCAATGAATAGAGAAATATTCTTTTCTTAGCCAATTTCATTGGTTGCACAACACATCCTGTAGCATCCAGATGTAGCGTATTAATTTTTATGTGATTTAGAAACAATTTTAAATGTTCTAAATTCCAAAAATATACCTCCACCCTGGAAATATGTTGAATATAATGATCAAATCCTATACATTTCATGTCGTAGGCATCTTTAAACGCATCTTTTTAAAATCGTTTTTAGAATTCTCCTCCGATATGAGATTTCTGTAATAGGATAAGTTCTTATAAACCATTTGTTTATTCCCCACGAAAGCTCTTTCGCGGTTTAATTTATTAGCCATTTTATTTTTATATTCAAATGCAGAGATACCTTTAATATCGCTTTTAGCAACAAAGCGATTTATGCCTCTGCATTGATAATTCTTTTTAAAATTGATTGTATGGGTCAATTTCTGACTGCTTGAGTAAATTCGCACAGTTCCATCGAAAGACCCAAACAATTTAAAATAGTTGCAAGATGGATCTTTGCAGTATCCACATGCAACGAAAGAGTCTTAACTCTTATGGACTTAAAGCTCAGACCACACGCATTATTAATGGAGAAAACGTTTTCTCTAATAATGTGTTCTAAACATTTCTTTTCAGAAAACTTTGTGGTACACTTAAGAAATGTATCCTGGAATTCGGAAACTTTAATTTCAGCTATAAAATGATTACAATTAATATTCGAAGAACGAATACATTTTTTATTGTCGACCATATTAACATCAACATTTAAGCTCAAGTTTCCAACCCTGCAATTTTTCCGGAAGCACTTTAACGTAGTTTCGACTAGACTTTCGTTTACAGGGTTGGAGGGAATATTGGAAGCATTGCTTAAGTCAGAATCAATTCTTTTATCAAATTTGTCTTCGTGTTCATCGGCATTTAAATTACGCGTATTAACACTCAGACACTTTGCAAAATCTACTCCAATTTTGATATTGGTGTTGAATTTACGAAGGATCCTTTTGTAATTAATAATTACTGACTTCCGCCATTTTTTAGATTCGCTATTAATCTTAAGCCGACGAATATTTTTGTCGGCTTGGTTTCTAAAAATAATCTCAGAGATTAGAAAAAAATCGTCATTTGACAAGTCCCCCGATGTCCTTAAAAATCCTTCTTGTAAGGCTACTTCTAACGCCTTACTCAAACCCACGATGGCATGCCTGAAATTATAATAAAAATAGACCTAAGATTACACTGCGACTCATTTTTGAACTCAAAAAAGTTGATCGCGTCGAGACCAAAAAATTCTGAAAGGGTGTGATGGTAGTATAAAAACCCTGTCCTGGTTTGGTCTGATTAGCCGCCGTTTTCTTTCTATTGCACTTTGTACTTTTCAGCTTCAGAGTAGAACTAACGATTCCATATCTCGTAAACTATTTTGTATTTTGCTTTTAAGTCTCTAACAAAGTTGTGGCTCTTGGTTTGGCCTACAAAGCATTTCTTTGCAGCAAATCAAAAAAATTACATCTTTATACTCAAAATTACAAAAGTTTCTCAAAAAAAAACCAAGTTTTTACCACTTTTTTACAGTCTTTCAACTTCATCTTGGAACCCGTTACAAATTTGACCAAAACCGATGGAACGAACCAACTTCATTTTGTTACTCTTTCATATAGTTATAGGCCCACAAGCACGCAACTGTCATAAAAACTCGAAAAAAACAAACATTTTCGGTAAGAAAGTAAATATATAAAAAATTTTTAAAAACCAGAGCTAGATTGTGTGACGCAAAATGTGCGAACGTTTACTAACTCTAAACGATTTTTGCATTCAGTGTTATTTAAAGAGCTCCACCTTAAATCATCTGAATGGAACGTAGTTCAAAAAATATGTAATTTGCTGCAGCCAATTTATAAAACTGCTTTAAAGCTGCAGGACTCACAATTAGTACAACAGTAGTATATATCCGGATTTTTGGTCCGCTTGATCTGGACCCGTCAATTTACCTGTCTACATTATAAATTTCGCAACTTTTTGGACCGTTGGATTTAACCATTTACGCGTCCAAAATTGATATTTATTACATCTTAATGATTCCTTAAACTCATAAAATCTTGCAAATTTCACGAAAAATCAAAACTCAAATAATAATTTTGAAAATTTCGCGATTTTTTAACAGTTCGATCTGCACTTCCTATATTTACCCGTCTACTATTGCCGTCTATTAAATCTTCATATAATCTTTGGTCATATGAAAAATTGGCCAATTTTGACCTGTTCAATCGACGCCTCTTATTTACCAACGCCTGCGCTTTCGTAAATACTCAAATGAAAATTTGACGAATTTCGCGGTTTTTGGTCTAAGCCTCTTATATAAGCGACTTTAATTGCCATCTATCCAACCTTCATAGTTATCTTAGGTCCTTTGAAAATTTGGCAAATTTTGAAATTTCGCGATTTTTGTGACCATTTGTTTCACATCTCCTTTATTTACCCGTGTACTCTAGCCGTCCTTAAAATCTTCATAAAAATCTGAAATTAATGAACAATTCAGAAATTTCCCAATATTTTAGAACTTTCAAGGTGCACCTTTCATTGGCTCGGTCTACAACTTCCATTTAACCGTCTATATATGCCATCTATGTATTCTTTACAATAATCTAAGCTCAAGAATGATAATTTTTGTAAATTTCGCCATTTTTATACAATTTTTATACAATTACATATTTTGCATATATATTGAATATTTGGCATATTTGCATATATATATTGAATATGCAGTTTTCAATCGAAAGTGGGTTATTAAATTAGCATAATTCCAAATTTTCACCTCAATCAACCTTCATTTAAAAAAGTGCATTAAATCCGATGTCAAATAATAAGTATTAATAAAAATAATATAATAAAAAACGAGAAAGGAAAGATAACTTCGTCTGTTTTGAAGTTTTAATACACCTGGATACGCTCGCTCCAACCGACCAAACTTCGCCGATCAGTTTGAAAACATTTAATTTTAATAATGAACGAGTTTAAGAGCGCTAACATTCAAAACAAAAATGTTTTTCTCACAAAAACCCATTTATCGAACGATCGTTTCTATGGCAGCTACAAGAAGTAGTCATCCGATCCGGGCGGTTCCAACATTACAACACAACATACAATTAGCAACGTGCAGCTAAAAGAATACTCTGTGCAAAATTTCAGCTCAATAGCTTCAAACTGAGGGACGGGCGGACCAAGCTCAATCGACTCAGCTCGTCATGCTGATCAAGAATATATATACTTTATGAGGTCGGAGATGATTCCTTCTATGCGTTGCAAACTCCTGCGCAAACTTAAAATACACTTTTCAAGTGTATAATAATACAATAATATAATAACAAACAAATATTTATAAATATTAATACAAAAATAAATGGTAGGGATGGTAGTGTAAACAAATTCAAGTCTACTGAAAGCATTGTTGGCCGCAGTCTCCATAAAAGCTATCCCACTGTGCTATGGTCAAACAACAATAAGTTTCTTCATTTTAAGAACTAATTGTTCATTGATTTGTTACTTATTTATTAAATGTAGAAAACGACGTTCTCCATATCCATGGACTGTTAATCATTGTATAAACAATTTCTGAAATTAACTTAAAAATTTATTGATAAGAAAGAAACCCAGGTTTGTTGGGTATTAGCCTGAAAAATAACTTTTGAGCATAGGGGTACGTTCAGACACACTGACAGGCTGGCATATTATTAGGTGCCTCCATACAAGTCTGAACACCTGCCAGAGCAGAGCTAGTTGACTGTTGCCATATATGTTCAGAAAAATATATCACAGTTCAAATGTATTTCCCTTAGTCTGAACAGACTGCCAGATAACTAGCTGATAACTGGATAACAAGGCCACGTTGGTCACTTTGCCATTGATGGCCGTCTTGAAGGGAAAGAATTGATCTTTCTCGTGACCCAAACCGAAATGTCCGAAGCGATTTGCCGAAGCATTGCTTAAGTCACTCCTTCCGAATAGGGGAGGCAATAAGTGTTGAGGCTTTGAGATTTCCTCAACAAATGGCCCAAAACACAATATGCCATAGCCCCAAGTGTAGACCAGTTCTTCCTGGTCATTGAGGGCCATAAAAAAAGACACGCCAGCCACCACTTTCCGTATGGATCCAATTCCTTTGGTCAACTTTAGAGCACGAGGCGCATTGATCTGTGCCACGGCATGTCCCGAATCGTCTAGCTGGCCATATTGCGAGTTACTCCAGCCAAAGACGTCAACATTCTCATTGAGGGCTAAGACACAGTCGTAGGAGGAGCTGAGTCGAACGTTGCGTTTTTTTTCGATATCTCCGCCGGTGAGTGTTATTTGGCTCGCTGTATGATTCCATCTATGCGTTTCAAACTTCTGGGCAAAACTATAATACACTTCAAGTGTATAAAAAAGTTCAATTTTCGCGCCTGAACCTCAGTGCGGCGATAAAGGCCAACACACCCATAAAGAGCTCCTTAGAAAAAGAATAGAAAACGCTTAGAAGAACCTCCTGGGTAAGCACCAGAAGGGCTAAGACAAGCGAAAGCATTAATAGTGAACCAGAATCACAAAATGTTCCAAAAATTGATCCACCAAGGAACGAATGCACTCACGATCATGAGCCCCCTGCACAAGAAAATATGCAGGAACAGAGAAAAAGAGGAGTCCTCTGATCATATATTAGCACACTGCGATGCTCTGGCGAGTGCAGGCTCTACCAATTTGACAACAAAAATTACTCACTTTTTGATTAAACATTTCTCCACTTCCTGTCCTCTTGTTTGTTCGGCTGCAAGTTTGGCAGCATCAATTGAGTCCGCTTGACTAGCTGGAAAGTACATATATAGGTCAATATCAATAGAAAATGATACATAAATATGATACTTACATATCATTGTGCCCCAAATATGGCAGTTCCACGCAAAAAACAATTAATATTTTGTTTACAAGAGATATTTGCGTCTTCTCTTTAGTGTGCGCTTTTGGTATTGAAATAACGGAGGTTGGCAAAGTTGCCACATGGTCAGATACACATATAGAGATGCACGCGTGAGCAAATTTTCTTTCACCATCACCCACGCTTAAGGTAGGGAAACTTAAAAATTAATTTAAAGGAAAACGGAAAGAAAAGGCGGAATTGGCTGGGAAAATTAGGAAAATTAGCTAATATTAATACCTCTCCAGGGACATACCGTGCAATGCGGCACAACGTCTGGAAAATTTAGCGTCGAATACTGGCTGACACCGATAGCCGGTGTAGGGCTGAAGAGAAAGGTAGGGAAACTTAAAAATTAATTTACAGAAAAACTGTGGGGCGGAATTGGCTGGGAAAATTAGCTAATATTAATGCCTATCCAGGGACATACCGTGCAATGCGGCACAAAGTCTGGAAAATTTAGCGTCGAATACTGGCTGACACCGATAGTCGGTGTAGGGCTGAAGAGAAAGGTAGGGAAACTTAAAAATTAATTTACAGAAAAACTGTGGGGCGGAATTGGCTGGGAAAATTAGCTAATATTAATGCCTATCCAGGGATATACCGTGCAATGCGGCACAATGTCTGGAAATTTTAGCGTCGAATTTTTTGTTAATAATGGCTGACACCGATAGCCGGTGTAGGGCTGAAGAGAAAGGTAGGGAAACTTAAAAATTAATTTACAGAAAAACTGTGGGGCGGAATTGGCTGGAAAAATTAGGAAAATTAGCTAATATTAATGCCTATCCAGGGACATACCGTGCAATGCGGCACAAAGTCTGGAAAATTTAGCGTCGAATACTGGCTGACACCGATAGCCGGTGTAGGGCTGAAGAGAAAGGTAGGGAAACTTAAAAATTAATTTACAGAAAAACTGTGGGGCGGAATTGGCTGGAAAAATTAGGAAAATTAGCTAATATTAATGCCTATCCAGGGACATACCGTGCGATGCGGCACAAAGTCTGGAAAATTTAGCGTCGAATACTGGCTGACACCGATAGCCGGTGTAGGGCTGGAGAGAAAGGTAGGGAAACTTAAAAATTAATTTAAAGGAAAACTGGGGGGCGGAATTGGCTGGGAAAATTAGCTAATATTAATAGCTAATAGTTGAGAAAATTAGGGAAAATAGCTGCTATTTTTCCCTATCCAGGGACATACCGTGCATTGCGGCACAAAGTCGGGAAAAGTTAGCGTCGATTTTTTTATAGGTTGGTCACACTAGACTCAACATGGCAGGCCTTATCAGTACTGAATACCCAGTAGAGGTTGGTCCACTGTAATGTGAATTGCTCAAAAACTGAGGGGAGGATTTTCTTAATTTTTTTTTTAAATACTCCTGAATCGGTCACCTTTACGCTGATATACCGTGCATTGCGGCACAACGTCAGAAAACAACGGAAAAAAGATATTAATCCAAATGTCGGGTGTCAATTTTTTGATTTGGTATTTCCAGTACCTGCAATGCTCAAATCCACCCAAAGTTCATTTAAAACAATAGTTTACCCTTTTCTTAACATTTTGCAATTTAATTTATCTCAATAAGTAGGGTAGTTAGTGAGTAATCTTAAAAAGAAAAAATGAATTTTTGTTCCAGTTTCCACCGTTCCAACTCGACGCTATTTTGACGCACATTATTCTCTTTTGGTTATTGCTTACTTGTTACTGCTGCTTTTGCTTTGGTCGTTCTGCTTTCGATTATTCTTGGCATTTTGTTTAATTTACCGAATTTCCTCCGTTAGCTCGTCCACTTCTTTTTTTAGTTGGACGGCCTCGTCCCAGGTTGGTGGTGGCATTGAAACGTATAGTTTGTGTTTTAAAAAGGCAACTCGTTGTTTTATCGCTCGCTTCCGTGGACCCGTTGCAGGGGGTATCCTTGTCTTTTCCTCGTCCTTTCTTCGTGCTAGGCGTGCATGATATTCTTCAATCGTAATCCTTATGGTCATCGTAATGGAAGGATCGTCATGTAATGTCAAAAAGGTTTTTTTGTTGAAAGAACACAATCATTTTTAAGATGTGCCCAGTTGGACAGGCAAATCAGTATTGTCTCTTTATTCTTTTCCAAGTTATGCTTAGACCTAAATACATAAGTCTGAGAGAGTTCGTGCATACATATATTGGTATATATAAGTGGCTGATCAGCATAAGGCTGTGTGCTCTTATATGGTATATACGTAAATGTGTTTAGAGTGCAACTTAGTATTGAATTGTAAGTGGTATGTGGACAGGGAACACTGCCTATGATGTACACATACTACAGAGGTGTTCTTTCGCCGCTTCTATGGGTTTTAACGGTAAACAAGCTGTTACGACTCACGGATGAGCGAGGACATACTGTGATCGCCTATGCTGACTATGTCGTCATAATAAACAGAGGCAAATTTCCGCAAACTCTATGCAACTTAATGCAGGATGCGTTAGCGACACTCTCAGAGTGGACAGCTGGGTGTGGCCTGGCGGTCAACCCAACAAAAACAGAACTTGTGATGTTTACCAGAAAATATAAAGTTCCGGATTTGATTCCCCCTCGTTTAAATAACTTAGTACTAGAATTTAGCGACACGGCTAGCTATCTTGGTATAGTACTTGAAAAAATGTGGGGCTTCTCCCCTCAAATTATACACAGGCTTTATTCAGCTGTCGTCCGCCCCATACTACTCTACGGAGTCTTAGTCTGGTGGCCGGTCTTGGGTAAACCCTCCGTTCTTAGGACTCTTCTCAAAGTACAACGCAGTGCTAGCTTATGCATGAGCGGCGCTTTGCGTACTACTCCTACAGATGCCCTTAACATTATGTTACACCTAATACCCCTAGATCTAGCAGCCAGAGAAATAGCTAGCAATACTGCTATTAGACTTAGAAAAACTGCTACCTTTCGTGAAGGCTCCCATGGTCACTCCGCTATACTAAGTAGTCAAATAGCGACACCAACAAATATTGATTATTGCATACCCACTTTAGCCTTTGATACTATATATGAGGTCATAATACCAATTCGTTTGGATTGGAAATCGCTCCCCCATGGCAAACCAAACGCCATCAACATCTACACAGATGGCTCAAAATTGGAAAGCCAGTCCTTTCGTCTTCCCGACCATTGTAGCGTCTTTCAGGCGGAGGTTGTAGCTATCCAGGAGGCTACCAACCATCTAAGAGATCTCGAGGTCAAGGAAGGAAATGTGTTTATCTTGTCAGACAGTCAAGCTGCATTAAAAGCTCTTCACGGTAATACAAACAATACTAAAACACTTACTGAGTGCCGCAAATCTCTGAATGAGATGGCTCAGCACTTTAAAATGCTTCTTATGTGGGTGCCTGGACACCGAAACATTGAAGGCAACGAGATAGCCGACAGTCTCGCCAGACTTGGCACTACCGCCCCGCTCCTACTGGACAATAATGATGCCTTTTGCGATATGTAAATTAAAAATAAGGGAAACTACATTCAAGATGGCCACAAACCGATTGAGATCAGACCACACCTGTGAAATCTCTAGGCTAATTTGGCCCACTCTTAACTTCAAAAGAACCTTAACGCTGTTACGTCTAGGCGGGCAGGAAATCTCCCTACTCGTAGGAATTCTCACAGGACACTGTCTCATAGGCAGGCATGCCGTGAGACTTGATATCAACCATAACGACTACTGTAGAAACTGCTGCTCAGTTGATAAAGAAGAAAACGTTCAGCATCTTCTCTGCCACTGTCCAGCGCTCAGTACGAGACGATTCGCCACCCTTGGTCAGCATTTTCTACCTAACATTTCAGCCGTCTCTGAAATAGAGATTGCTTTGATACTCAAGTTTGTGCTGCCTTCTAAGTGGTTCAAAAGGAAAGTCCCACCCTTTACTGTCTAAACGTAAAAATTTAGGGGTTATATGGTACCACAACGGGCCTTCTTTGGCCCAAGTGAAGAAGCTTCACCGCTTTTTACTGAAAGATGAAAGATTTGAAAGATGAACTGACTGCTGAGCCGAAAGCTTTGCTGACAACAGAATTTGATTCAGCAAACCTATAATTTTGAAGGTGCGCACACATGTGGCTGATTTAAGCTTTTGGTTTATTAATTTTGTATGTATACTTTAAAAACATTTTAAAGTGCAGAGGAAATTAAAACAGACTAATATGGGTTCACAATATTTTTATTAATAATAGAGAGTCATTGGGCGAATTTTATATAGGTATATGGTCAATTATGAAAGTATTCAATAAAGTCAAAATGGAAATGGACACTTTTGACAAAATTTTGAGTAAAATTGAAGATCGCAATTAAATGCAGGAAACTCCTTGAACGATGAATAGGGATTTTATTTGATTTATATTTACAAAATGTTAAAACTATATGGATTTGGCTACTTTCTTCAGTATAAATAAAATATGAACATACTATCTACTCTACATATAAAACAGTTTGTCCTGACTAACTGACTGACTGACTGATTGGCAATCAACGCAGAGTGCAATCGGTAAGAGATAGAAGGCTGAAATTTGGACAGGAGTTTCCATTTGTGGTGAAAGTGCGTACTAAGACGGGGTTTTGGAAAATTGCAAACGGAAAAGCGTCGGAAAAGTTTGTATGGGAAAAATTTTGTTTTTCATCCGATAGACATGAAATTTGGTTTGTAAACGTAGTTCGCGAAATAATTCGACACGTGTTTTCCCGATTTCGGATAATCCGCCCAGGAGGAAATGGCCGGAGAATTCTTCATGCAAGAAACTATTTTTCATCCGATTCGCTTAAAACTCGGTTTGTAGGGATAGAATACGAAATAATTTGCAATGTGATATTCTAATGTCGGAAAATCCGCCCCCCAGCCGTGAAAATTCCCGGAAAATTCTGTAAGCAAATAACGGTAACGGTAACGGTTACGGTAACGGTCACGATAACGATAGCGATGTCGACGCAGCGAAGCGCGACGGGTTATATGCTAGTACATATATATATGGAAACGCTAAAAAAAAATGTACAATTCTAAATATGTAATCTTAGGGGAAATATGCTATTTCTTGCACTTTTGACTTTTTTGACTTTGAGTTTCTTCGTTTTTTACTCTTAAAAAGGCGAAGTTAACAGTATTTCACTTAATAATGTTTCTGTGGTCGTCCAGAAATTTCTAGTCATAGTTTTTCTGGACCTAATGGGGGCGTATGTAGTGAGGTAAAGCGGCTGATCGGTTCAACTTGGCGAACCCAGCGCGATCCTGGCTTACTGCGTCTCAAGTCGACTCACACCTCCTCGTTGGTGACCACTGTAAACAGAACGCTTTGCATCCGCAAACCTTCTGGCTAACGTGAGCGGCGAGCCATCCCTACAGGGTACAATATATAGGGTTGGTACGTCGGGTTTGGTACCCACCGCCGTCAAAAAACTCCACCAATGAAAACTGCGACAACAATGCCTCGGATACAGACCCCCTCTGACGACGACCCACGTAAACGTTTTAAGGACCACGATTTGAGGATATGCACCTGGAATGTTCGCACCCTCAACAGAGAAGGTGCTGATATCCAGTTGGTGAATGTCCTTGAGAAATATTCATCGGACGTTACCGCACTTCAGGAAATGCGATGGATTGGACAGGGGAGCATGGTGAAAAGAACATCAACAACCAATACACCCTGGGAGATCTACTACAGCGGACATGCTTCCAAGCATGAGTTTGGATGCGGCTTTGCAGTCAGTGCAAGACTTCGTCGCTCTGTCATCAGTTTCACACCAGTGGACATGCGACTAGCCGCACTCAGACTTAAGGCTAAATATTTTAATATTAGTCTTATCTGTGCACACGCCCCAACGGAAGACAAGGGCGCTTCGATAAAAGACGAATTCTATGAGCGCCTGGAACAATTATATGAGCGCTGCCCCGATCACGACATAAAGATCGTGCTTGGCGACTTTAACGCTAAAATTGGGAGAGAGAGTTTTTGGATCGACAGTCGGCCGATTTAGCCTTCATGAAACAACCTCCGGTAACGAAAAGAGGCTAATAGATTTTGCCGCGGGCAGGAACATGGTCTTAAGTAGTACCAGGTTTAAACATCGCGACATCCATAAGGCGAACTAGAAGTCCCCTAATCAACTAACGCGAAATCAGACTGATCATGTTGTGATCGACGGAAGGCACTCATCGAGTGTTCTTGACGTGCGTGCGATTCGAGGTGCCAACATAGACTCGGATCACCACCTTGTTGCAGCCAAAGTGCGCACGCGGCTCAGTGTGGCACATGCCTCACGTACTAGTACACGTCGAAAGCTAAATGTCGATAAGCTGCAATCACAACGGACCTCTGAAGCCTACACAGCTAAACTCACCCAACTGCTCAGGGAAAACTCACCATTCCCTTCTGGTGTAAGCGAACAGTGGAATCATATATCACACTCCATGAGTACGGCTGCCAAGGAGATACTCGGATACGCCGAGCACCCTCGAAAGCAGACTTGGTATGATGAGGAGTGCCGCGACGCTACTGCAGAGAAAGACGCTGCCTACAAGAGAACTCTGCAGTCGGGAGCAACGCGGGCTGTTAAAGAGCAATACCGGAAGAAAAGGAGAGAGGAGAAGCGCCTTTTCAGAAGGAAAAAGAATGAGCGAGAAAGGCGCATGCGTGAGGAAGTCGAGATGCTATTCGGCATGGGTGAGACTCGAAAATTCTATCGAAAGATTAGACGACTTACCGAAAGTTTCAAACCCGGAGTCACACAATGCAAGGACGAAAATGGAAATCTGGTCACAGATCCGCAAACGGCGCTAGACAAATGGAGAAGCTATTTCGCCAACCTGCTGGGAGGCGACAACGAACACAATACCGCCTCTGGAGTAGTAGCGACGCCACCAATCGACAACATAGAGATAGACCCACCGGACCATCAAGGAGTCTGTGTAGCCATAAAAAGGCTTAAAAACAACAAATCAGCAGGTGCAGATGACCTGCCAGCTGAACTGTTTAAGGCTGGAGGCGAGGAGTTGGTAAGGTGCATGCACCAACTCATCAGCGGAATATGGTCCGACGAGAGCATGCCCGAAGATTGGAGTCTAAGTGTAATTTGCCCACTTTTTAAAAAAGGAGACCCTGCAGTTTGCGCCAACTACCGTGGGATCAGTCTCCTTCCCATCGCATATAAGATTCTGTCGTGCATTATTTGTGAACGTCTAAAGCCGCTTATTAGCACACTGATCGGACCTTATCAGTGTGGCTTCAGACCTGGTAAATCCACCACAGACCAGATATTCACATTACGACAAACCCTGGAGAAGACCTATGAGAGAAATATCAAAACCAACCATCTTTTTGTTGATTATAAATCAGCCTTTGACACACCGATAAGGTCAAGGTTCTTTGAAGCCCTGTCTACCTTTGGTATACCAGCAAAGTACGTTCGACTTTGCATGATGACGTTGAGAAGCACTCGAAGCTCCGTCAAAATAGGAAAGAACCTCTCCGAACCATTTGATACCAAGAGAGGTTTTAGGCAGGGTGACACCCTATCGTGTGACTTCTTTAATCTACTGACGGAGTATATAATGTGCCAGTGCCCAAATGCCAACAGATCGGGCTCATTTCTTTATAAAGATCTAATGCTACTCGCATACGCCGATGATATTGACATTATCGGCAAAAACGAACGGGCGGTAATCAGAGAGTTTTCAGAGATTGAGAAGCAGTCTAAACTGATGGGCTTAGCGATAAACGAGGACAAGACAAAGTACCTAGTATCCACGGACAAAAAGTCTACGCGTCTTGGACAATTTGTTACTATGGGGGAGTACAACTTTGAGGTTGTAGAGGATTTTGTCTACCTCGGGACGATGATTACCGGCGACAACAACATCAGCCTGGAGATCCGAAGAAGAATTACTCTTGGAAACCGATGCTACTACGGGCTCAGTAGGGAGTTCAAGAGCAGAGATTTTCTCGAAGAACAAAAATAGCGCTATACAAGTCGCTCATCATCCCAGTCCTGCAATACGGCGCAGAAGCATGGACAATGACAGCAGCGGATGAGGAGGCGATTGGCGTTTTTGAGCGAAAAATCCTTCGGAGGATATATGGACCTTTAAAAGTTGGCGATGGATACCGCAGTCTAGTCAAGCGCATAAAGCAACAGCGGCTGCGCTGGTTAGGACATGTAATCCGGATGGATGAAGAAGCTCCAGTAAAAAAGACGTACAAAGCGAAGGCGGCTGACTTTGGAGGACAAGGCAGGAGGGGTCGCCCACCACTAAGATGGGATGATCAAATGCGGAAAGACATTTCCAATCTTGGTGTGAACAACTGGTGCCAGCTCGCACAATGCAGAAGCGAGTGAAGGGCATTCATTGCAGAGGCCAAGACCGTCAAGCGGTTGTGATGCAAAATCGGGCCAATAAAGAAGAAGAAGAAGAAGTTCATGATTGCTTGTAACTGCCGCCGTTACTAAATACATCAGTGAGCTGAAATAAACAAGCATGCTTGTTTATTCAAACAAAGATGAACCCGCGTCTGATTTCAAATGTTCAATTAAGCGCATAGTGTGCGCACTTGCATGCGTGTAGTGTGATTGTTTTTCGAAAGCTTAAAGCTCAGCCTTAAGTTCATCTTTCAGCTGCATGTGTGCGCGGCCCCTTACGGATGAGCTTTTACCAGACACTTCGTTTCGATCACTTGTAGCATTTTTATCAAGAACGGTTCAATTCGATACATTTTAGTATTTGTTAAGAATTTTAGTGTCAAATTTATTCTTTTGAACTTATAAATATAATTGCTAGGCTCAAAAAGATCAATTTTGCAAAGAACGGCTCCAATGCTCCAATGAAAAAAAGATCAATTTTGTAGCTTTCGCTCCAAAAGTGGCTACCGTAGGCTTAACTTAAAATGGGTTAAAAAAATATTCACTAGAAACTACACAGTTACCGTTTTCGATTCGTTCCCTGGAATTGTAAAATGTTTCTATTTCCAATGTCGCGGCAGGCCCAGGCAGAGCAATGCCACTTTCCATCCATTTTGCACCCACTTCCCACCTAGTTCCCATGCACTTCCCAACCACATCACAACCACTTACCACCCACATCCCACCCACTTCCCAACCTCTACCCATCCAGTACCCACCCACTTCCCACCCACATCCCTCCCACTAACCAACAGTTCCCATCCACTCCCCACCCACTTACCATCCGCTTCCCACCCATATCCCACCCAGCTCCCATCCACTCCCCACCCAACTTGACACACTCAGATACACGCACAGTAAATGATCCCTGTGGTTCTGAAAACCAGTCCAGGCCTAGGCCTTTGACTAGTCCGTATGGGCCGCCCCTAGCCCATGGGCATACCATTTCAATGTTCTACTCCTATACCATTTTCTTAGGGGATGTCATTGGAGAGGACGTCTCCGCTGCCTTGCATCAACGAGGACTAGTCCATGAGCAGAATATTAGGACTTGTCCATGAATAGACTAGTGGCACTAGTCCATGACAAGACTATTAGGACTGAACCAGGAGCTGACTATTAGGACTAATCTATTAGTAGACTAGTAGCACTAGTCCATGACAAGACTAGTAGGACTGGACCATGACTAGACCGCGCGAACTACTCTATGCGGGGCAGGCTAAGTCAGAGGGGATAGTTGAGGAATAGCCTAGCTGAATTAGCCAGCACCTAGGCAAAAAGGAATAGTCTTAGATGGGACCAATTCGACTAGCCCTTGAACGATCTACGAAGATTAAGCATTGACGAAACCACAATAAAATAAATTATATAATAAAACACTTGTTTACAAAATCTAAACTTAATTATATAAAAAATCGTGAGTTTTGCCTCCATGGCCAAGAATGCGATATAAAAAAACTTACAACTATTTATTTACAAAGAAAAAAAAAATAAAATTAAATTTAAGTATATATATGTATATGTGGATACATCGCCTTCATGGCCAAAATTAAAACATATTGGTGACAACAATGTGACTGTTTTTGTGACCTCTTTAAAATCAATCATAGTACGCTCCAGGTCAATAAGTTATGTTTGTTCATAACTTTCAAAACAAGACACACCCACACCACAAAGGATGCTGGTATACAGTTTGTTAGCTTAAATCGAATTATTAAAAAATTAATTACTAGAATTTTTTTTCTGAGAGCCCGTTTTTTTTTGGAGTGCAATTGCCCTTCTGATAAGTTGGTCTGCCATTCCGCCCGGCTCTACAACTGAGACAGCCTCAATTAAAGAGCCGTAGAAATTGTTAAGATCCTTCAATGGTTTCTTGCCAAGGACACCATCTACGTTGAACTCCATGGTTACCTGATCTATGAAAATATTTTTCATATTTTTTAATGGGCCACCAGGGTATAGCAGCGATTGAAAAAGCTTCACCTGTTGGAAAAGTTAACTCAGTAAATAAATTCTTTTTTTAATAAATGAATAACGGACTCTTACATCTTCGGAGCGACGACCGTTTTCCAATTCTGCGTCGAACGCGATCAACTCGTCGCTGCTCTTTATGGGGAGTTTCCGTTAAGCTGCTGCTCAGACTTCTTTTCGCTGCACAACTGAGACACCATCACTTTTAGCTGTGTCACCTCATTAAGGACAGCTTCAAATTGGCAGGCCATATCCTGTTTGATAGATTCTTAAGAAAAATAATAAAGAAATGATAATCAACCACTAGAATAACACTATTATTAAAAACTTACCTTTCAACTGAGCCAAAGTAGATTCCAATTGTTCACACTTTGGCCAGGCACTCTCCTTGTCAGTTCCTTTGACTTGGAAACTAATTTTTTTGAATTTTTTCGGCTCGGGAGGAGACATATCTCATCTGTCAATATTAATGCAAATGAGCATTCGCATAATAACAAAATAATCTTTATATGGAACACAAACTGCCTTACTTTCTAAATGCTCTAAGCTAACTTTTTCTTCTTCTTCGCAATCGTTTATATCTATGACAAATATACCTAATGCTGCTGAGTCTAATGGCTCCTGATATAAGCTATTAAGTTGCGAAAATCTTTGACCCAAAAAAAAGCCCTCATCAGACATTGAATTAATTTTAAAAGGAATTTCATTTCTTATAAAGCAAAACCTGTTTGGCTGTTTGGCATCAACAGGCATCCCCTAAAAATGCAACATTTGCCTATTATTCTCGAGATCATTATTTTGAACTGAAAATCCTTTCTCTTTGACTTTTCTGTAAATCTGCTGCAACATTTTGCTCGGACTTTAAACTTTTTTTTAAGTAGTTGTAAATAGTTTTCCAATGAATAGGCTGACGCAGAAGCTGGATCACCTATTTGGTCTATTGTTGCTTCTAAATGCAAAAGGCTATGCACGTTATATGAAACACTGTTACTTCCAAATATGTTGGGAAAATTTTGAACAAAAAGATCTAGCATCGATTGAGCTGTATTAAGGTTTTTAGATCGAAGCATAGGGAAACATAAAATTCTATAGGCGCAGTGTAGAAGAAGAAACAAATAGTATAAATTCTCATGAATTTCGTCCTGAAGAACAACAGTTCCAGAATACAATAGAAACTGTCGGAACTCTGTTGCTTTCCAATGATGGATCTCATTTAATGTTCTGGGCTTCAGAGCAAATTCTTTGGGAATAAAAGGAGCTAAGGCGATTAATTTTGATGAAATAATAGGTTGTGAAAAAAGTCTTGCGGTATTTTTATTGAATTTTCAATTGTTCATAAAATTGGTTATAATAATGCGATTTAAGTCAAATATGCGCCGTTTTGTTCGATGACGAGTTCCAAACGAGATGCCAACTTCATAATGCCCCTCTTATAGAAGCTCGCTTCCCTATTGGCAAAAAACTCGGAGAGCCAATTTTCACAGGACTCTCTTGTGGCCAACTTCCGACTACCAAGCTCGTTCGCCATGGACAGAAATAGGTGGTAATCACTTGGTGCGAGATCCGGACTATACGGTGGATGCAAAAGAACCTCCCATCCGAGCTCCCGGAGCTTCTGGCGCATCACCAAAGATGTGTGTGGCCTGGCGTTGTCCTGATGGAAGACAATTCGGCCTCTGTTGATCAAAGATGGCCTCTTCTGCATGAGTGCTGCATTCAAGCGGTCCAGTTGTTGGCAGTACACGTCCGAATTGAGCGTTTGGCCATAGGGGAGCAGATCATAGTGGATGATTCCCGGCCAATCCCACCAAACACACAGAAGAACCTTCCTGGCCGTCAATCCAGGCTTGGCCACCGTCTGGGCAGCTTCACCGCTTTTCGACCACGACCGTTTGCGCCTCACGTTGTCGTAAGCGACCCACTTTTCATCGACAGTCACCATCCGCTTCAAAAACGGGTCGATTTTGTTGCGATTCAGAAGCGATTCGCATGCATCCATACGGGCAAAAATGTTTTTTTGCGTCAAGTCGTGTGGCACCCATACATCGAGCTTCTTTTTGAATCCAAGCTTCTTCAAATGGTTTATAACGGTTTGATGACTCATGCCCAGCTCTTGGCCGATGCTACGGCTGCTACTATGCCGGTCTCTTTCGATCAATTCAGCGATTTTATCGCAATTTTCGACGACAGGCCTTCCGGACCGTGGCGCATCTTCGATCACCTCTGCACCAGAACGAAAACGTTGAAACCATCGTTGTGCGGTGGAAATGGAAACTGTATCGGGTCCATAAACTGCACAAATTTTATTGGCAGCATGAGATGCATTTTTGCCTTTATGGTAGTAGTACTGTAAAATGTGCCGTATTTTCTCTTTATTTTGCTCCATGCTTGCGACGCTATAACTCACGAACGACTAAAAACAAACAACAATAAATGTTTTAGCGCGTGAAAAGAGCTTTCCAAAAAGCTCTAGCGTGAACCGATGCGACGAATACAACTAGAACTACGCGCTTGCAAAGACAAGCTTGCGGAAATACCGCAAGACTTTTTTGACAAACTTATATTTTTCCGATTTTCAGATGTAGTTTTAAAAAACACTTTATTATCCATCAATCTTAATAGAATCTTTCGCATAACTCCTAAATCGACAAGGTGCATGCAATCTAGTGGAATTTGGTTGATCATATCAATGTTTAAATTTTCAAATGCGGTCTTTTTGTTAAATAATACAGGCTGTGATGATTTGGATATTTTCTGCTTTTAAAATCCTCACCCGTTATTGGAACACCAGAAGAAGTACTGTAAGTTAAAACACCCTCGACTTTTTTCGCTACCTGAATACACTTTGCGCAGCCATGTTTTGACGTGTGAGAGGGAGTACCACTGATAAAAGCTCTAGCAGCTCCAACCACATTATTCATACGGACTAAAATTGGATATAATTGAGTTTTTGAACTTTTAAATAGCGGTAATCCATCTATATTTAGATCAAGACTCAAGTTATTGCCCAATTGTATGTATTTGGAAAGTTTTTCTAACTGATTTCTTAGCCCTATGTGAAGATACTGACCTCCAGCTACATTGGAAATTTTATTCAATTTTAGACTGACAGCTGAACTTGTAAAACGGCCTTACCTTTAAATTTGCATTTTGCAAAACTTTAACTAAGTCTATAGCGCATTTGCGCGAAACATTATTTTCTGCATACCACTTTTTAAGGTCTTCATTTAAAGTCAGTGTGCTTTTGTCATCTTGCTCTAACAAATCTGCTTCATATCTATAATCATTATCCTCTGCCTGCCTTTCCTGCTTCACACGCTCCATCTGCATTTGCACTTCTTCTTCATGATGCACCTCATTTTCCTTACGCTGCTCTTCACTCAGACAAATACTTTTCTTAAACTTTTCTAAGCACTTTTCCCTCTCATGCTTGACTAATCTTTTAAAATGCTGTTTGCTGTATAATGCCTAATGCATAATTGAAAAGGCCGACAATTACAAAAAAAAAACAAGGGCCAAATGAACAGCTGAAGAAAACAAAAAAAAACAGATTTCAATAGTGCATCATCACACCTAAGTCGATTTTTACTAACTATTAGTTATATAATATGCAAAAATTCACTTTAACTTACTGATTTTATATTAATCAGAACGGAAATTTTACGCCTGGGGGCGGATTTTCCGACATTGGAAAATCACATTTCAAATTATTCCGTATTCTATCCGTACAAACTGTTATCTATATCGTTATCGTTACCGCCCCATTTCATTTTATTTCGTATTCTATCCTTACAAACCGAGTTTCAAGCCAATCGGATGAAAAATAATTTTTTGCCTACAGAATTTTCCGGAAATTTTCACGACTGGGGGGCGGATTTTCCGACATTGGAAAATCACATTTCAAATAATTTCGTATTCTATCCTTACAAACCGAGTTTCAAGCCAATCGGATGAAAAATAATTATTTGCCAACAGAATTTTCCGGGAATTTTCACGCCTGGGGGGCGGATTTTCCGACATTGGAAAGTCACATTTCAAATTATTCCTTATTCTATCCTTACAAAACGAGTTTCAAGCCAATCTGATGAAAAATAATTTTTTGCATACAGAATTTTCCGGGCATTTTAACGCATGGGCGGATTTTCCAACATTTAAAAATCACATTTCAAATTATTTCGTATTCTATACTTACAAACCGAGTTTCAACTCAATCGAATGAAAAATAGTTTTTTGCATGCAGAATTTTCCGGGCATTTTTACACCCTGTGGGCGGATTTCCGACATTGCAAAATCACATTTCAAATTATTTCGTATTCTATCCTTACAAACCGAGTTTCAAGCCTATCCGGTTGGAATTTTCCAAAACCCCGTCTTAGTACGCACTTTCACCACTAATGGAAACTCCTGTCCAAATTTCAGCCTTCTATCTCTTACCGTTTGCGCTCTGCGAAAAAATTACTATAATAGACAAAAATAAGAAAAAACAAAATTTTAACTTAGACCGAATTAAACTAGTGGAATAAACAAATATTGTAAAATTATATTTGACTTTAATTATAAGATCCCTTACTTTACAATAAAGGCCCACAGATGCAATGTTTCGTAGTCCATGATTGCTGTGTAACTGCCCTCGTTACTAAATACACCAGCGAGCTGAAATAAACAAGCACGCTTGTTCATTCAAACAAAGCTGAACATACAGCTGAATTCAAATGTTCAATTAAGCGCATAGTGTGCGCACTTGCATGCATGTAGTGTGTTTATTTTTCGAAAGCTTTAAGCTAGGCCTAAAGTTCTGCCGTCAGTTTATCTTTCAGCTGCATGTTTGCGCGGCCCCTAAGCGTAGATCTTCATCACTACCTTCTTCTTTTTTTCTGGGTGACCAAAATGCTAGCAATGAATCCGCAGACTTTTTTCAATCAACTTATTCCTCTCTCCACTTTACTAACACTTCTTCTCCTTATAACATTTCTTTTTCTAATTCAATTTGTGCTCTCTCAACTAGTGAAAGCTCCCTACTTTCGCATTTGAAATCTCTAAAATCCTCATACTCCCCTGGCCCTGACAATATTCCTGGTTGTGTTCTCAAAGAGTGCTGTAGTTCCTTATGCAAACCTTTGCTTAAGATTTTCAATCTATCACTTGATTCTTCAGTCTTTTCAACTCTTTGGAAAGAGTCCTATATTATTCGTCTTCATAAAAAAGGTGGAAAACCTGATATTTCCAATTACAGAGGCATAGCGAAGCTCTCCGCTATTCCTAAATTATTTGAAGAGATTTTACTCTACACTGCGCAGCATTATTGCAAATCCATTTTATCACCTTTCCAGCATGGGTTTATTAAGTGTCGGTCAACTACAACCAATTTGCTTGAATTTACTTCATTGGTTAATGATGGGTTCCTTAAGAAAAAGCAACCCGATGTCATTTACACCGACTTTAGTAAGGCTTTTGACTCTGTAGACCATGCTCTTTTCCTCTATAAGCTTGATCGGTTAGGATTTCCCGCCTCTTCTCTGCTTTGGATTTCGTCTTAACTAAAAAATAGAACCGAAAAATTAGTGTGAGTTGGCTGGCTCTAGGTCCGAAAAAGTTGCGTTTGTTCACAACTGTAAACAACTTATGCATTGTATTATACTACGTTCCGACACTTCAAATCCCGTCTCTGTAACTTCTGGTGTACCGCAAGGTAGCCACTTATTCTCGGACACTAATGTATGCCGATGCCGTAAATCTTATTTTATCTTTCAATGACCCGATGCAATCCATTAGATTGCATGTTTATGACTTTCCATCGTTGCAAACCTTCGCTGGCTATTTATACGATTGGTAACGAACCCTTGCAACGAATATCTACAGTCGTTGATCTAGGAATTCTTTTTGATCCAAATTGAGTTTCAATCCTCATATCTCCTCCATTGTTAATAGGGCGAACGGTGTACTTGGATTCATTAAACGTTGGTCGAAGGAATTTAATGATCCATACACCATAAAGCTTGAATACTTGATATGCAATATAAAAAGCACATCGATCGTATTGAGTCAGTACAAAAGCAATTCTTGCTTTTTGCTCTTCGTGGACTAAATTGGGACTCCAACCTGCGTCTGCCATCGCACTCCAGCAGACTCTTGCTTATTAACCTAAGGGGCATAGCTTGTCCGAATGGCTAAAAAATCCTCCCCCACCGGGTCAGAGATGTTCCAGTTATTTAATTTGAAGTTTTACGTATACATTTTTTATTTTTAAGTTTTACGTATACATTTTTCATTTTTCAAGTTTATTTTTAGATAGTCATTTTTTTTTCTCTCTATCTCTGTTTTATTTTAATTTTATAATATTTATACTATTTTATACTTATTCAATTTAATTTTTCGTTTGTATCTACATAACTACTGGTTTTGGTTTTTTTTCCCTCTATATTTGTTTTTGCTAGCTCTAATAACGTCTCTGACTACAATTGGCTGTGAATAGAGGCATAGCTGGCCGGACGGGCAAATAAAATTCCCCCGCCGTGTCGAAGTCGTTATTAGTTTATTTTGTAATTTTATTAGATTTTGTTTGATAGGCTTTATTAGGTCATAAATTTTTTTGTAAGGTATATATATTTTTGTTGACAGTCTTTTTTTGTCAACTCTACATAAATCTCTTTGATTGGTTTCGGAAAAGACCGGAACGCCTATATAATTAAGCCGATAGGGCAGTGTAAACAAACCGTTTAGATTGACAATAGTAAATAGTGAATTGTATTGACTTAGAAGTGATCATTGGTCACGGATTACGCGTGCGTAAGGTATCCTGTGAAGACTGTGAAAATTATGAGTCTATGAACTTACCTAAAATTTATGTGGTAATTTATAATGATGAATTCGATATAATCGAAGCAGATTGAATCGAAGAAAAATGAGGTTACTGACCTGACAAAGAATAACGCAAAGTTTATAATTGACCCCAAAGAAGAAAATGGCATTCTTGTTTTTAAGAAATGTTTAACTACAAACCGTGTTTTAGCCATTTATAACACAGTTCGACAAAATCCCACTTTTTTTAAAAACCCGGCAGATCCTTAAATTATGATAAAAGCTTCACCTCATACCCAGTTTTTCAAATAAAGCCTCGGTTCGCGACACACTTTTGTACCTGCAACACACGACAAAAATGTTATCTTAGATTTTAAGGGTATAAGATTAAGATTATGTCGCCGGGTGTGGCGTACCAGTAGTATGTGTGGCTGCTGGTGCGGGAGGTTGTGAGTTATAAACATAAACCTGGAACAGAATTTAATACAACAAGGCTGGACCTCACAAAAGAGGTAATTTTGTTGGCCTGCGTAAATAATGCTAATTACTTTAAAAGGTACGAACCCTCTATCATCAAAACTGTGGGAGTAATGACGTTTTTTCCAAACAGCGGGGGCGGGCGTGGCGAAAATTTAAAATAATCTTGATCTGCCTGCAAGTATAAGAAATGTATGTCCCATATATGTCAAACCTCTATCTCTTACCATCTCTGATATCTGTGCGTTCATACAGACGGACGGATATGGCTATATCGACTCGGCTGTTGATGCTGATCAGGAATGTTTATACTTTATAGGGTCGGAAATGATTCCTTCTCCGTTACATACCTTTTCAAAAACTTATTATACTCTGTGTACCATTGGTACAGGCTATAAAAATCGTATGATAGCGTCGTGATAAATCAAAAAAGTAATGATGCAGTTCGATTCCTGGGACCCGAAATAGGGGGAAACCGTTGAGTTCGGTAATTTATATTTCTTCGACTTGCACAGTGTAATTAATGGCGCCCAATGTGTTCCCAAAAAGAAGACACTAGCCGTTGGAGGAAGCTTTTGTAAACATTACACACGGCACCACTTCAGTCCCGTATACCCTATGCTCCAAATACTTGTAAGTAATGAAAGTAAGACTGTGTCTACATCAGAGGTTGGCGCATCGCTATCTACTGTGCATACAAAAGTGCTCAGCAGCAGCGCAGTCGACACACCGACAGTACCTATATAGGCTCGTCGATGCGCTGCTACGCAAAAAATCGCGCCACTGTTCGAAGTATAAGACATCGTAATGTAATATTAAAAGAATTTATATAACTTTATATATATAACTTTTGTTTTATTTAGTTTCTTGTAAAATTTTATTTGTTGGTACAATTGATTATGAAAGCAATGTGTCGTCAAGTTCCTCTTCTTTAACCGGTGTTTGAGCCGCTGCCCTTTTTAAAACTTTTGTTACAACTTCGCTTAACGAGTCTTTGGCGCCAGATTCTAAGATTTCAGACATTTTTGAATAGGTTGTGTCATCAGTTCTTAGTCTTAAAATAGATATTAAGGCCAATTCTGAATTGGATTTGACATACCCATTTTTCTCCTTCGTACCATTTACTAACATGGGCACTAAATATTTCATAACTTCCAAGTTTATTTCATCAGCTGTTAGATTTTTAGAGAGGTGAGTACAACTCTTAGCAACCAATTGCTTAACATCATTACTGCAGTGATTCATTGCTCGAGCCAGAGCCATTATAACACTAGTGGGAAGAACACTTTTATGAATAAGGCTGTGCTCCAAAAGATATGTGGCAGCTCTAATTGCGTTGCAAGCAATTGGGACTTTGTCTGATAAAATATTGACTAAGATATTGGCTGTGATTCCTTCATTCAAGTTAGTTGTTAATACTTCGTTGGGACATTCTTTCAAAGCTACAAAAAGTACAACGGTGTACCCATGTTTAGTAAATGGGTCTTGGGCATTGCCCGCAATTATATAATTACTAAAGAAATCGTTAACTTGTGAAGTCGGCATGTACTTTAACATAGCACCTAAACATCCACCCACACAATTTCGAGTGACATCTTCTTGATGTCCAATCATGCTAGTGAGGGTAACAAACACTTGCTTTTTTATCGGTTCAGACATTTTGTCCCCAGACGACGTAAGAATACTCCGGAGAGCATGCAACATAGTTTCTCTTACAGCAGAATCATCGGAGTTTTTGATACCAGTATGAATTTCATTGAACAGTGGGTCTGCTCTTGAGTGTATGGCTACTAGTTCTGATAAAGCTTTACCAGCTTTCATACGAACGTTTCTGTTTTGATCATGCAATGCCTTAAGAAATGTCGTTTGAAGTTGTGGTAAGAACTGTTTTAATATAACACCTACTTTATGAAGCAAAATGGCCAATGTTTCTAACACAGCTGCCTTAACCCCCGAGTTAAACCGATCACCTAATATCCGAATAAGTGGACCAGTTATATGTACAACAGATGGTTGTAAAGATTGGGCACTTGTTAAAAAAATAACTTCGCCCAGACCTTGAGCAGCGTTTTCTTTCTCCTCGGGTAAACCATTCAAAATGGCTTCGCGGAAAACAGGCAATAGTGGAGTAATGCCTTTAGGTAAGCAAAAACCTGGTAACTCAGATTCTTTTAACTCGCTTGCAGCAAATCTTACTGCTTGCCGAACATCAGTCACGTGAGCAATTTGTTGAGCCGAATTTAAGCCTTTAATGACAGCATTCAATGCTTCCCAAGATTTTTGTAATATGTCTTTATCGTGATCAGCCATCAATCTTAGAAGGCAACGAAGGAGTTGCGGAATGTATTGGGAATAATCGCCCGGTGAATGAATGCAGAATGCAGACAGTAAGCTTGCTGAAGACTTTCGTGTACACAAATCATCCGATTTTGCTGAAACCATAAGAATATCCATTATTGTTCTAATGCCGACTTCATCGGTTACTGATAAGATCACAGTTTGGCAATAGTCGAGTTCTTGGGCCTCGTTAGCAGTACCGTGGGATTGAGATAGAGCTTCTAATAATGCAGATAATATTTTGGGTAAGTATTTTGTAAGAGCGTCACCAGCAACCGATACAAGTATGGACAAAGCCTTTGTGTTTACGGGTGGAGCAGTCAATTGCGGAACGAGGTACGGCAATACCACTCGGGATTTAATAGACATCACCTGCCGCAGACCATCTAAGGTATTTTCAGCAACTAAAGGATCTGGATCAGAGAGTCCTTCCAACATAAAGGGAAGAATGTCATCAAGGGCTCTGGAGCCTACTGTACTATGCAAAGATTCAAATGTTTTTGCAGCTGCCTCTCGAACTTCAGGCAATGGATCGGAAAGAGCTTTACGCACGGTTGGAACCAAGCTGTGCACAAATGAGAGCACCATTTCCTTTGATGTAGAAGCCATTATTTCAGATAATCCAATGCAAACTCCTTGCCTTTGGTCAGGATGATCAGAGTTTAATCCGCTTTCTAAAATTGGTATGATTTCTGGTAGAACTCTTTCACCCAGTTTTCTTACCAAATCTCCCAATGTACGAGCTGCCACTTGTCTCTTATCATAGCTTGTACTTGCCAAGCAACCCAAAAGTAATCCAAACAATGTTGGCAGAATCTCACGTAGAGTTCTGGGGGTATTTGTAACCACAACTTTCCACACATGCAATGCGGCTTGGCGTACCATTAGAGATACGTCACTGCGTCCCATATAAAGTCCCGAAAGCACCCTGTTACGGCGTTCATCGCCCAAGAAACGAATGATAGCTGTATGGGATTGCTCAGTACCAAAATTGTCATCCTCGCTGGCTGTTTCCGTAGTCATTTTTCCAGATACTCCGGATATGCGGTACAATAGATCGCCGAGTAATTGAACTGAACTGTATCTAATGCGCCAGTTGTCATCGAATAAGCCTTTTTCGAGCTCGGGAAGAAGAAGGGCCACTGCTGTCTCTGCATATAAATTAACAATCCGTTGGCCAGCTTTCAAAGCCGTATCACGTACGTATTCACTTTCATCGGCTAAAGCCTTTAAAATGGGGTTAATAATTTGACCGATGTATGGTGTAAACTCCTTTGGAAAAGCTCCAGGCATATAAATAAACATCATTATATATCCATCCTTTACGTGTGGAGCGATATCGACTCTTTCTGCAGTGGAGATTATTTCCGGCATAAGCTTATGCATTTTTTCGACACCAAGCCCTCCAACTACTTCAGAAAGCCCTTGAGCTGCGCCACTGCGATCCACACTACTTGACTCTGAGGTAAGGGTTTGCATTAACCAGGGTAATAAGTCTTCAAACGAAGTCTCGCCCATTCCCTTCACCATAGCACCAAGAGCACGGGCAGATACCGCCCTCACTTCTGGAACTGGATCTAACAAAGATGATTTTAGCCCGGGTATAATACTTGGAAGGTATGGGGCCAAATCCTTCTGATCTGTAAGTGAATACATATTTCCAATTATTTGGGCTGCCATTTTTCTCGTTTCTGTGGACCGATCCATAAAAGCTCTTTGTACAACGGGCATTATAAGAGCTAGTGAAGGAGCGTCTATAAAATGGACAAATTTCGTCTTTAATAAACTTTGAAGACAGGCCGAAGTATTGTTAGACGGATCTTCTAGTGCCTTTAGAAGGACAGGAACAATAGCCTGAATTTCGGGATTTTTGATAACAGACCCTATTACCTTCAGTGCATCTGCGCCTGCTTCTTGCACTTTTGTATGTGAATCCCCCAGGACTTCTATCAATTTGGGAACTATGCTGGGCAGGCAAGACGACAATTGTTTTGGAGCACAAAAGGCCATGGCACCCAACAGCTCAACAGAAGCAGTTTTCGTCCTCCATGAATCTTCGTCGAGAGCATCTAAAAGTGACGGCAGTACTAGCTTTACCCCATGAGCAGATAATTTTCCCATTACAACTTTAGCAGTGTCATCAGCGGCTTGGCGCACATACTGGGAGGAATCACCAAAGCATTGTAATAAATGTGGTAGAACATGTACTATGTACGGCTCAAATAAGCGACCAAGTGTGGTACATAGCACTTCAAATGCAAACAATGCACCTTCACGCGATCTGTAATTTTTCTTTTCCTGAATGTAGGTTGTCAGCTTCGACATAATATCCAACTGTTTCAGTGACAGGATGCCAAGACCTTTCACGATACCTGCAATACCATAAGCAGCACCTCGCCTCTCTCCATATTTGTCAGACTTGGCCAGTGAGTGTAGTAGTTTTTTAATCATAGCAGGAGCTTCATCCTTGACAGACGGCATAAGATGGGGCAGACAATTGGATACCGCTTCTTGTACTTGTTGTGATGGAGTTGAAAGTGCTGTTAGTAGTCGTCTAACAATAGGGTCAATTCGCTTATCATCCTTTTCCAAGTGCCGAGCCAAAGAACCCATTAAAATAACGACAGCCTGTCGAATGTTATCGTAACTTTGAGACTTCGGTGCTTTATCAAGAAAATCTTCAAATACCGGCAGCAAGCTCACAATTGTCTCTTTGCCATGAATGTCGACGATCTTCAATGCAGCTGCCAGCATTTCTTTATGAACAATTTCGTCCCGATCACCAAGTCCTTGGGATACCATAAACTGCATTATATTGTTTATGTCTTGAACTGATAAAAATTGTGCAATTTGGGAGAGTGCAATGGCAACTCCTCGTCTTGGTTTCCACTGGTCGGCGGCGGATTCAATTTCACGATCAAATTGATCCAAAACAGGAGGAATTAGTATAAGTTTATCATTGTAAATTGCCAATATTTTTTTTATTCCATATTTGATTAAAGTGTTATCATGGGATATTAGAGGAATTAATGACTCGGCAGATGCTTTCTGGATGCAAAGTTCTGAGTGAGTAATATCACAAATAATATCATCAAACTCTGGCAATGGGAGGCCGGCTGCTTCCCAAAGGCTAATAGCTAAAGTTTTATTTTCTGAAGATATATCAAATTTCGCTATCCAAAGCCTTGCAATAATAAGTTTTCGAAGGTCCACATTGCTTTTTAAATGATCAGCAATTGCCACTACCATAATTTTTAATGCACGCAATGTCACTTCTCTAACGGAATCCATATTACTTTGCAAGGATGTTAAAAATAGTTCAATTATTTGATTATCCGGACAAGCTTTGTACTTTTCGCCGGATGAGGATTGTGCAACTTCCAAAATGGCGCAAATAGCTTGCACTTGGACTTTTCCATTTCTTTTTATTAGATATAGCAATATCTCAAACATACCAAATCTTGGCAAATATTTTGGATGGTTGAACTCAGCTACTGAATTGTCTTGGCATTGAGCGTGAGCCTCGATAAGTTGAATACTCATTAATATAAGTTCCTCATTTGATTCGATGTTTAGAAACAGAATAGCACGTTTAAGAAATTCAAAGGCATAGGAAAATGATGGAGAATCCAGATGGTTCAGGTCTACAAATTTAATTGTTTTCAGACTTGATATAATGACTTCAATGCTTTCCTTCAAATTTAGAGTATTCCATTCTTCTTTTAAAGTGCATGAAGGTTTTTGAAGTCTTAATGTCGCAATAGCAATGTCACGACACAGATCAGGCTGATTTTCTAAACACATGTCATGCAAGTAATAGTAAAGATCGGTAAGTGCTTCTGCGCCTAAGGGGCTCTCAGTTGCTCTTAGAATATCGTCTAATATGGTATGGAAATATAAGGCAACGTGTTTTTTATTTCCAGAAAATGAAGATTTATACAAACATATTTTATTGATTAGTTTTTCATATAGGTGTTGCAGGCGCAATTTAATGCGAAGCTCTTTTTCCGTTTGATTTTTTATTAGTTCTTCCTGCTTTTGTGTAAGCTTGATAGTTTTTGATTTGCCCTCTTTTTGACGTTTCTCATCAATTTCACGGCGTAATTGAATTTCTTCCAGCTGTTCTTTGTAGCTGTACACTTTATTCTCTCGTTTTACACCAACTGTTACATACTGTGAATCGATGTGGGGAATAACACTTTTGTCATATAATTCTCCATCTGGTGTCAAGTAGGTTAAGTACTCATCATTCGTTACTTGGAGATTTTGCGGATCTTGCAGATACTCTTTTAATTGCGTAACTAGGATGGGGACAATTACGTCAGGACTTAGGCGAACCAACGTTGAAACGATATTTTCGTAAGTTGGGGTACTTTTAAAATTAATTATAAATTCATCAACAATGTCCCTTTGCTTAACTTTGATAAAAAGTTCAGGGCTCAACTGGAAATGATTTTCAATGGTAATCGCCCAAAAGTACGGATTATTGGTTACAATAGCAGGGTGATGCGAAATACTTAGAAGCTGCAGCGCTATGTCCATAGAGTTCTCATGGGTAATATTTTGTAAGCAACATAAGACCTCTAATGCTTCAACAAATGCTTGGGAAGGCGTACCAGCTTGGTCGTTACTATTATCCCCTACATATTGTATTTTGGCTGTGTTTATGCGTTTGTCGAATTCGTTAAGAGCCACTTTGACAAATTGTACACTTCCGGAAGATTTCATGATCTGCATAACTTGCCTCATTGTGAACTGTCGAACCTTAAGTGCACAACTACTTAGATTATACACTAGTGCGCGATATAATTGGTCAACTGGTCCCTTAATTTTATCCGGATATAGTTGAAGGAAAATTTTCGCCAATAACGAAATATGGCACAATGTCTCGGGTGGTGCTGATGCTATAAACTTTTCACTAAAGAAACATTGTTTGTTCAAATCAAAAATATAGCTCCAAAAGGAAGAATAAATTTCTGAGGGGCTCTCCAATATCAGTAAAATACAGGCAATGCAAGCTGCTTCTGAAGCATAGCTGAGTTGAGAAATATTTGGTAGTGCTTTGTTGTAAAGGGTAATAAGAGTTGGTACGACATTACTTTGACTGTTAATATCTGTGTTTTGAATGGACGACAAAAGCCATTCAAGGTAGCTTTGCCTTACGACTTGGCTGGTGTTCTTTTGTTCTACGCCAGTTTTAAAAATGTTAATGATGACACTGGGCACCTCATTTCGAAACTTCTCAGACCACAGTGCAAACATTTCTAGTGTGCAACAAATTACTTTTTCTTGAGTTTCGTTTTCAAGCGCCTTCCAAAACAGGTGTACGGCCTCATCCAATACAGTGTGGGTATGGTCCTCGGATATGTTATTAAAGCTTAAATAGCCTGCACCCTGAAATAAAGAAAACATATGCTTGAGCCAATATGCATTTTAATAAAAATAAATAAATGTTCAAAATATGATTTGACCCATTTTTAAAGTATTAAATCTATTCTGATCTCTTTTTTAATAATTAAGTACAACATTTAAAAATAGAGGAAAGCTAACTTCGGCTCGACCGAAGTTTATATACCCTTGAACTTCGGCTCGACCGAAGTTTATATACCCTTTTAGGTTGTATAATTTATAAAATTAAGGTTTTAAATGATTTTCGTCGAACATTCTTAGCTGAGTTATTTCCCAAACTCAGCTAAAGATGGCGCCATTACTTTGACCATTTGCTTGCCAGTTTGTTATATGGCAGCTATACGATATATTCATCCGATTTTTACCAAACTTCCCAAAATTGTGTGGAAACTGATAATATTCATAATCGGAAAGTAAAAAGACGCTAACATTGCAAAAAAAAGTTTTTCTCACTGGAACTACTTTTTCGACCGATCGTTCCTCCTATGGCAGCTATACGCTATAGTCATCCGATTTGGACCAAACTTGGCAGAATTGTGTGATAGCATATAATATTGATTAGTGACAAGTTTGGGACCGATAGCATTGTAAACAAAAAAGGTTTTTCCTACTAAGACTTTTTTCAGAAATATATTTTGTATGGCAGCTATACTATATAGTTGACCGATTGGCTTGGCCCTGGCCCTCCTGGACGTGCTGTTTGAACCAATTTTACTTTACCGCTTTCGAACCAATTCACAAACTTGAGATATAGCCTATGACTTTTTCCTGATCGGCACAAACGCGGTTAAGCGGATCAGACTCCTATAAGGAACAAAAATAAAATAAGGAACTAACATAAAATTCCAATTCTGCAAAAGAATAATTAGAAGAGTAATGCTCTAGTCTTTAAAGGAGCCGAGTAACTTTCTTTCAAAGTAAAATATATTTTTTTTATTGTGGGAGGCTAAAAATTTGACTAATTTCCTCAAATAGAAAGTCAATTCTTTCTAGATTTGTGTTAAAAATGTTTACTTTTGTTAACGGGTTCTTATAAAACATATCGCGAACTTGCTTCAAGACTGGCATAACTCAAAATAATATATTTTGTACAAAAGCCTTTAACCCACAGAAAAAAAAAGGAGTGGGTGTCATGGGACGCCCGTTACGAGGGAAGCTCTTTACGACGATAAATCCGATTGAAAATTTAAGTACTGACAAAAAGAGACTTTTTAGATTCGTTTGGATAAACTCAATCTTGAATAGCAAAAAATTTTCAACAAATTTTGGACTCATATTTTTTAAAATATAAGAAATATATTGTTGACTGTATAAATAAATATATGGTGAAAAACGACATTAGTTGTTGGACCATCTTTTGTTATAGAAGCCATCTTTCATTGTTTAACTAAATTTTTTAAAGGAAAATCTTTTTTTTTAAGGACTCAAGCAGATTTGTAATTAAGTTTAGGAACTGAAATGGCAGTTCGCGTTTCTGCTAATTTGATTTCATCAACTATGGTCATGAAATCCCAGTTCTGCTTCTTAATTCCTAGTTTAAGAATGCGAGCGGATTCGAAAATTAATAGCCTATTTCCACCAAAGAAATGAAGCTTCATTTCTTGAAATGACAAGAAATGAAGAAAATGATATCATTTCTTCCATACAAATTGTTGTTGCATTTTGCCCTTCATTTCTATCATTTCTCAAAAATGATGACATTCCCCACGAAGGAATTTAGTATTTTTTTAAAAAGTACTCGCTACTCTCTGTCACTACTCGTTACTCTCTGGAAATAGAAAGTGTCATCACCAATAAACTGTTGATATGAATTTAAAAAGTAGGCGCAGTTTTGTTTAAAATATAAAATAGTCAAAAAAAGTTGTCTATTTAGCTTTCTGCTGATAATTCACGGCGTTAACAATGCGTTCGCCCAGGGTAATTGCTTTCCTGCCGGGTATTTCTTTTTTTGGGTAAATATTGCAAAAACTCCCCGTGAGTTTGAAAGTGGCGCCTGTTGTTTAAATCAAACCATTCAGCTGTTTTTGTCAACGTGGCATTGCGAATATCAAAATGATGAAGATTTGTCAATGGAAACAGCATCATTTTTAGAAATGAAAATGATAAGAAATGAAGCCAGTGGAAATAGGCTATTAGTCAGCAACGGTTATTGGAAATGAATTAAACATTAAAATTTATCGCAGTGAATTCACAACTTGACCAACTTGGCAGCTTACTCTTCAATTAATATTCAATTCAAATTTGCTTACCCTTTTTTTCCCCACTCCCTATCCCCAACCTCTTTCACCTACTCTCATCCACGGTTAAACCACTGTTAACCCATTGTCAACTCACTGTCAACTCACTGTCAACTCACTGTCAAGACACTGTCAAATCACTGTCAAGTCACTGTGAAGTCACTGTCAGACAAACATAATTTAACGCACCGAATTCACAACTTGACCTCATGGCAGGGCAGCCACTCTTCCCATTCCCACTTACCCCGCACTTCGCCAGCTGAATTGATATAGCCATGTCCGTCTGTTTCTATGCAATCTCCTACGAAGTCTTCTGGTACAAATACGCTGCACATTTGTCGCAACCGGATCGGTTGCCTATAGCATATAGCTAGCTACCATAGGAACGAACGGTCGAAAAAGTAGTTCTAGTGAGAAAAACTTTTTTGTATTCAACGCAAACGTCCCCAAACCTCGTATTTATAAGTTTTCTATGCTTTCCCATAATTCTATTAAATAAATACAAATAAATAGGATCAATCGGTTTGAAATATGAAATGTGGTTTTCCAATGTCGGAAAATCCGCCCCCGGCGTGAAAATTCCGGGAAAATTCTGCATGCAAAAAGGATTTTCATCCGATTTGCTTGAAACTCGGTTTGTAAGGATAGTTTACGAAATAAAGCGAAATGTGATTTTCCAATGTAGGAAAATCCGCCCACAGGGTGTGAAAATGCCCGAAAATTCTGTAGGCAAAAACTATTTTCATCCGATTGGCTTGAAACTCGGTTTGAAAGGATGGAATACGAAAAAAAGTGCAATGGGGCGGTAACGATAACGATAACGATAGCGATAACGATAACGGTGGGTGGGAAATGAGTGGGAAGTGGGTAGGATGTGGGTATGAATTGGAGGGAAAATCCGGCAGCAAAGTCGTAACGGGGAAAAGGCAAAGTAGTAAGACGTTGAATTCAAGCCGATGTATGTAAGATAAGATATGCTGATGGGGGCGCAGCGAACCGCGACGGGTACTATGCTAGTCTCCTCTATATATAAAACAGTTTGTTCCGATTCGCTGACTGATTGGCAATCAACGCAGAGCGCAAACGGTAAGAGAAAGAAGGCTGAAGCTCGGACTTAGACGGGGGTTTCGAAAATTCCAACCGGAAAAGCGTCGGAAAAGTTAGTATGGGAAAAATTTTATTTTTCATCAGATTGACATGAAATTTGGTTTGCAAGCGTAGTACGAATAATAATTTAACAGGTGTTTTCCCGATTTTGGAAAATCCGCCCAGGAGGAAAATGGCCGCAGAATTCTGCATGCAAAAAACAATTTTTCATCCGATTGGCTTGAAACTCGGTTTGTAAGGATAGAATACGAAATAATTTGAAATGTGATTTTCCCGAGCGCAAACGGTAAGAGATTGAAGGCAGAAATTTGGACAGGAGTTTCTATTAGTGGTGAAAGTGCGTTCTAAGACGGGGTCTTGGAAAATTTCAACCGGAAAATCCGGAAAAGCGTCGGAAAAGTTTGTATGGGAAAAATTTTGTTTTTCATCCGATTGACATGAAATTTGGTTTGTAAGCGTGTTACGCGAAATAATTCGACACGTGTTTTCCCGATTTTTGAATATCCGCCCAGGAAGAAAATGGCCGGAAAATTCGGAATGCAAAAAACAATTTTTCATCCGATTGACTTGAAATTCGATTTGTAAGGATAGAATACGAAATAATTTGAAATGTGATTTTCCAATGTCGGAAAATCCGGCCACAGGGTGTGAAAATTCCCGGAAAATTCTGTATGCACAAAACTATTTTTCATCTGATAGACTTGAAATTCGGTTTGTAAGGATAGAATACGAATTAAAGTGAAATGGGGCGGTAACGGTAGCGATAACGGTAACGGTAATAATTCACTATACTGATGGCGACGCAGCGAAGCGCTACGGGTTATATGCTAGTCTTTTGTATATAGAGTAGAAGTAGACGTTATTTTGAACAATCTCTAGTCCTCGTAAAATGGTAATTGGTAAACTTCAAAAGTTTACAACACCACTACAAAACACATAAGACAAAAATAACATTTTTAATGCCCTGTGGGGTATGTTTAAAAAAATCGGTCGTTAAGCCCCGTACTCAGAACGCCAGAAAATTCCTTTCGCCACAGTATTTCATATAATTAGAAACACCTTGGCTTTGCTTTGATGCTCATGTGCTGATAGAAAGTGTTTCTACTTAAGTTAAATACTGTGACGAAAATATTTTTCTGTCGTTCTGAGAACGGGTCTTTAAATTGTAAAGTGTAAAGATTCAAAATGTTCAAAAAATATTGCTAATCATATATATTAAACTAGCATAGTACCCGTCGCAGCTGCTGACTTGCAATAGACAGACAAAGACTGCTGATGATGGGATCGGAAAGTTTTTTAAACAGCTGTAAAGTCGACCAGTCTCCTTTTTGGTGTTATGCGTTCCTGTTTAAAAGTTATGTGCAAACATAACATGACCTCGAGTCGGCTAAAACTTGCTTTTTAGCTGCAAGGGTATATAAACTTCAGTAGAGCCGAAGTTGACTTTCCTCTATATTTTTTAATCCCAAAATTATAGTCGAGGTAGACGAGAAGGAAGACTGAAGAGGAGTGTGTTGTAAGGAGGACGCGTTTGGTTTGAGCTCCGCCGTTGACCTGCAAGAAAGGCGAATTAAAGCACCCTGGAAGACTGCGACTTGGACACACACCTGGCAGAACAGCACACTCGTACATTGAAGATACCGGAAAGGAGAAGCAGCACCGCCATCACGTGAGCAATTCAGTTTTATTTATTGATCGCCCAATAATAAGCGAAAGATAAAGACAAGGAAAACGACAACAACAACAAATAAACTCAAAATTCGCAGATCTTTTCTTTGCTGAGAAATTTGAGGAACAGCTGACTCCCTCACACGCTAGCGCAGCGATAAGTATCGATACTCCTTGACAGATTCTGCGGAGTTATCAAGAGCGTGATGCAGAAAAATATGGCTAACCTGTTCGATGACCGCTTAAAAAGCCTGCCAATAAAGCAGGACTTTGAAGACCTAAAGGATAACTTCGGGGAACTCCGTTAGGAAGTCGGAGATCTCAAAGGTGATTATGAAGCACTTCGATTAGAGCAGAAAACCATGAAAGAGCAAAGAGCGGGCGAAAATTCCCGGTTGCAGAGCAAGGCGTAAAAACTTTGTCTTCTGTGGATTGGATGAGAACTCTCACGTCAAAGCAGCAGTTATGTCACTGTGCACAGGAAAACTAGGAATTCAACAGGAGCTGCAAATTGAACAAGCGCGTAAGCTATACAATTCGAATGGGAAAATTACGGTATTCGCCCAGTTTGCCTCCAATAACATGGCGCAGACAGTGCTGATAAGTACAAAGAAGCTGACGAGGATATCGATAGATCAGAACATAAATGAAGACCGACTAAAAATAAAGAGGATTATGCTGATTAAAAGAAAGGATCTTAAATGCTTCAACCAAAACAAACAAGTAATCGTTAGAAACGATAGGCTTAGGGTAGAAAATCAATGGCCGTGTTCAGCAGAACAACTTGCTCCCTGATCAAGTATCAACTTGCAATAATCTTCCTTCTGAACTTGAGTGATGCGGCATCATAATAGCCAATTTGAGGTATCATGATACAGGAGCATGTATGAAAGAAATAGTACGCTACTGTAAAGCGATACTGCTCCCTCCAACAGCAGAAACTATTCGATGAACACGCCTAATGGTTCTACTGGAGCAACTGGACCGGAAAACGGACTAATGGAGATGAAGAAAATTTATGGCAGCTTTTTCAATAATGACTTGGATTACGAGAAGATAAACATTAGACTGGCCCCAAAAAACGAAGAGCACCGCCAGCTGATCTAAGTAGGCAGCAACAACCAAAAGCAGCACAGAATATCGGATATCGGCGAACGAGTCACTTCGCATACTATATCTGAAGGAGAACCAACTGTACAAGCACTTATGTAACGAGAAAAAACCCGAGATTAATAAGGCCTCGAAATTAAGCTGGATCAAATCAGAGATAGTAAGGAATGGTGTCAATTGGCACGTTAGCTCAAAGGAACGTGCTTCCGAGTTGGGACAAATGTAGCAGCCGAGGATTTCCAAAGATACTTCACGGAACTTTTAAATCAGCAGCAAATAGCTCCGGATATTGAGTATAAATGCGCCAATAGTACTGCTGGAAGAACTGGCTCATATTTTTAATAAAGGGGAAAGCATAGACTTCGCTTGCTCAAAGAGCATCATATTTCCTATCTACAAAAAAATAGAGGAAAGCTAACTTCGGCTCGACCGAAGTTTATATACCCTTTATAAATTAGTAGCCTGATTCCACTGACACAAATATGTACATTCGGTCAAATGTACACATTTTTGACATGGCCACCTATATACATTTTCTACAACTAATTTCTATGGCAGCTGTACTATATAGTTGTCCTATCAAACTTGGTGGAACTATGTGAAAGCATAGATAACTTGTAAATACAAGGTTCGGGGACGTTTGCGTTGAAGACAAAAAAGTTTTTCTCACTAAAACAACATTTTCGACCGATGGTTCCTATGGCAGCTATATGCTATAGTCATCCCACCTGGCCGGTTCCGACAAATGTGCTGCGTATTTGTACCAAAAAAACTTCGTGCAAAGTTTGGTTAAGATAGCTTTAAAACTGACGGAGGAGATAGCATAGAAACAGACGGACGGAGGGACAGACGGACATGGCTATATCAACTCAGCTCGTCATGCTGATCAAGAATATATATACTTTGTGTATATGCTTCGGAGATGCTTCCTTCTATGCGTTACAAACATCTGGACAATTTTAATATACCCTCTCAAGGGTATAAAAAGGCTATATAAACTCTGCATCAAATTACTGAGGAATATCTTTCATTAATTGAGCGGCGAAGATTCTGATGGGTGTTCTCAACGATAGACTGTCCAGATGGGCTGACGAATACAACGTATTAAATGAGTTTAAGGCAGGTTTTAGACGAAAATATTCGACCATGGATAATATTTTCAACCTAACGTTCATAGTATCTCTGAAATGGAATGAAGGAAAAAAAGTTTATGCGTTCTTTGTCGACTTCAAGGCAGCTTTTGACAAAATTCCCAGGAAAATTTTGTGGTACAAGCTTTATTTGCTGGGAGTCTCGAGCAAAATTCTGAATTTTATTGAGCGCATCTACAGCGATACATGAGCGGCGGTCTGGACTGGAGAAGAATTGTCAGAGTCATTTGAGGCAAAATCGGACGTTAGACAAGGGTTTCTGTCACCACTCTTCTTTACTCTCTTTTTAAACGATATACACGAATGCCTGGTTGGGGCCTGCACTTAGGAGACGTCCGTATCCGTGTCCGTATCCGTGTGCTGCTATATGCAGATGATATTGTCATCTTAGCCGACGAATGATTTATCGCTTGGAAGGATATTGTGACCGCTGGAATATGGAGGTTAATATGACGAAGTCTGAAATAATGATCTTCAGGCGAGGCGGTCGTCTAGCAGCAGCTGAAAAGAATACTGCTATCTGGGAGTGACACTCACGCCAAAGCTATCAAAACACAAGCAGTACCCGCCATACAAAATAGGTTGTATGAGATGTCGCTTTTAGGTATTCATGTTCTTTGGATTTACCCATTTTTAATGGGTACATGGTCTGAAAACTACAAATGGATGGATTCTGCATTTTATTCCATACCGTTAAACCATGGTTGAGACCTATTTTTATGTTCTACTATATCTATCATTAAATAATTACCTGTATTAAGTTTATTCTGTACTCCACCACATTTATTTTTCCATCAGATCCGTTTAAGACTGCAAAAATATGTTCCAGTAGTTCTTTTACGACGAGAGCATCAGAGCATTTCTGTGCTAAAAACTTCAATGATTCCAGGGACTCTCGACGAGCGGTATCTCCTTTGCTGTATAAGTTTTTAACTAAAACCTTTCCAAGTGTGATAGCATAGCGACTACAGTCGATGTTAACTAAATTAACAATTAGTCCCACGCTTTCAAGTGTATTTTCAGGACTTCGTAAAATGGCTCTTTGTAAAGGTGGATATATTTGTAATCCGAATTCTGCTTCCACTAGTGAAGCCAAATATGGCTGACAAACAATTATGAATGATTTATCGGGCTTGCATTTACATGATATCATGCTTTTCACGAAGTATTCGGATATTTTGTCCTTAGATGTTTTTAGTATGACCGATTCTTTCAGATTATTTTCAAACCGTATCATCATCATTATTAAAATAGTGACATTTGAGGTTGTTTCCATTTCAAGTAGTATCGCCAGGGTTTCATCAAAAATAGCAATGTTATCCCATAATTCAAATACAATTTTTGCAGCCGCGTCTGTGATTCGTGGATTTGTGGATAGCAGAGTCAATTGATAAAACAACGATTGATATTCTATTAACCTTCGTTTTTCAGTTTTATAAATATTTGAGTCACGGTTTGCTTGCTTTATGATTAAAACAACCCAGCCCAAAGCTACAACAGCTGGTTTGGAAGCTTTTTGAGGTGTTGTAGCTGAGAAATCCTTTGTCAATAAAGTTTTAAAAACACTCAACATATGCTCTATTGTTAAGTCATGATGGACAGTTGCAAGCTCAGAAATCAATTTCCGGACTAAGAGCTGAGATGGAAGGTCCTTGTATTTTGTAATCGTTGTTCCAACCACTTTGCATATCCCTCGAACAATAGTAGAGTTAATTCCTGAAAAATGAAGAACATATTAAGCCAACATATGCGTTTGATATTGAATAAATATATCAGTATGCAACATCAGTATGACATAATGCTTATAAGTGAAGTCATTGGTCACAAAAGTTGTTTAAAAAGTAACAATCAAACTTTTAATCGCGTGCGACTGTGATTAAAATTATTTTAAAAGAAAAAGAGAAAAGCTAACTTCGGCTCGCCCGAAGTTTATACACCCTTGCAGCTCGTATAAAATATAAAAATTAACGTTTTAAATGATTTGAATTTAACAATTTAATTCTCGCTTTGAACAATGTTATCAGAGTGATTCCCAGAGTAAGCAATAGATGGCGCCACTACTTTGGCCATTTGGCTGGCCAGTTTGTTATATGGCAGCCATAAGATATATTCATTCGATTTGGATCAAACTCGCCAAAATTTTGTTGAAACGGATCATATTCATAACAGGAGAGTATAAAAATTCTACCATTGAAAAAAAAAAGTTGTTTTTCACTAGAACGACATTTTCGACCGATCGTTCCTTTGGCAGCATTATGCTATAGTCATTCGATTTGGATCAATCTTAGTAGAATTATGTGGAAGCATATAATATTGATAAGTAATAAGTTTGGGAGCGATAGCATTGAAAACCAAAAAGTTTTTCTTATTAAGACATTTTTTCAGACCAATCTTTGGTACGGCAGCTATACTACATATATAGTTGTCCGATTTTTATAAAACTTGGTGAAATTATGAAAAGGCGTAGAAAACTTATAAATACACGTTTTGAGGACGTTTGCATAAAAAAAAAGTTTTTCCCACTGAAACTACTTTTTTGACCGATAGTCATATGGCAGCAATAGTCATGCAATCCTGCCGGTTCCGACAAATGTGCAGCGTATTTGTACCTAAAGAATGTGTAAATTTTGGTTAAGATACCTTTAAAACTGACGGAGAAGATAGAATAGAAACAGACGGTCGGACAGACGGACATGGCTATATAAACTCAGATCGTCATGCTGATCAAGAATATATATACTTTATGTGGTCGGAGATGATTCCTTCTATGCGTTACGAACATCAGGACAATTTTAATATACCCTCTGCAAGGGTAAAAAATGATTATTTTATATATGATATTTTTATACTCTGTACCGAAGGTACATAGAGTATATTAAGTTTGTGCAAAAGTATGTAACAGGGAGAAGGAATCGTTTCCGACCCTATAAAGTATATATATTCTTGATCAGCATCAACAGCCGATTCGATATAGCCATGTCCGTCTGTCCGTCCGTCCGTATGAACGAAGAGATCTCAGAGATGGTAAGAGATAGAGGTTTGACATGTATGGGGCATATATTTCTTATACTAGCAGGCAGATCAAGTTTATTTTCAATTTCTGCCACGCCCCCTCCCGCCCCCGCAAATTTGGAAAAAACTTCGTATCTCTTACAGTTTTGGAGATAGATCGTTCGTACCTTTTAGAGATACCTTGTAAACAAAATTATTTATCGATTTGCTGAAGGAATGATAAAGATCGGATGAACGATACTCAAGTTATGAGTATTAAAAAACGGCCAGTAAACACCAACCACCCCCCCACCCATCACCACAGCATTCTATTGAACGGCAATCTCAGTTTGAGAGAGAGAGAGAGAGAGAGAGAGAGAGAGTGAAACTTAGAGATGAGCGCGTATAACTCGTGAGCAAATGCGAGCTGCGACGTTAAGGGTACAGAGTATGTTATAGTCGGGCTTGACCGACTTTCTTTCTTGTTTTAATTTTGATTGTATAGATTAAATTCAGATTAACGAGAATTAGAATGTGCTTTTAGATAATCAGATAATTTCATTTTAAAATGCGTTGCGCTCATTATCCTCTTAATATAATGCGGTAGATCGTTTCAACAGCGACATTACGGAAAAAAAAATTGCAAATTATATGGTTGGTCCTTCTTGATGACACAAGTTGTACATTTTCAAATAAATACTTAGGCTCCCTAGTTGTTATAATCTTATGCAGCAGTGATAATGTTCTGAGTCTAATCGAATTTTCTAAGCTTAAGTCAAAAATTTTAGTAGTAAATTTCCAGAAAATTTCGACCAGTTGCTAATTTTCAAAATTTCTTCGTTAGTAATTCTAATACACTCATCAGCATATAGATGGACATTACATTCTGACAAACACTGGGAAGGTCACTTATATATAAAGGAAAACAACAACCGTGTTTTTTTTGTTTTTAGTTGAAAGACTTCAATCAAAATGTTCAACATTACTAAGGTACTTGGGGGGTTGGGAAATTATTTTTCCGATTTTTATACCCTTGCAAAGGGTATTATAGTTTTGCCAACACGCTTGCAACACATAAATATTTATTTCAGACCCCATAAACAATATATGGGCAATGCCCATTGGGCATATCCACCGAAAGGGTAAACCGAGACCAACAAATTAAAAGTACTTTAAAACACTATGTTTTATAATATGATCTTCGTGAATAAACCAAATTGAATTTATGTAAGCAAAAATTACATTTATTCATAACCCATTTTGAAAATTTCGAATACAAATTCGCGCTATCGCAATTTTTCTCATTTGGATATTAATATTGCAGGCTTTGTTTTCATAAAAGTGGCTATAGATTGCATTGCTTTGTGCTATTTAAAATCTTTCTGAGGGAACAAAAAGTCAAAAAAGAATGCATAAGAAACTATTGGATTGCTTAACTGTAACAATAGTAAATAAAATATTTATTATCAATTCCTCCAATTTACTTTTTCAAGATTATTTCATGTAACTGTTGCTACGCCTGAGGTGGTCCAACCGTAACCTCCAATTTTGCATTACTTTTCTCACCAATGGCAGCTGTAATGTCTTCCTGGGCTGCAATTGTGACTATGTCCCTGTACACGAGAGACTTCACGTAGCCCCACAAATAATAGTCTCATAGGGTCAATTCACATGATCTTGGCGGCCAACAGACTGGTCTACAACGTGAGATTAATTGCTCACCAAACTCGCCTCTCAATTGGTCCATGGTTTCGCGTGTGGCATGTGGCACCGTCATGTTGGAACCACATGTCAACCAAGTCCAATTCTGCCATTTTCGGCAAAAAAAACGAGAAGGGCAAGCTACCTTCGTCTGTGCCGAAGTTTTAATACCCTTGCAAATGCTGTTTTTGAAATGTCAGATTTTAATAACGTTTACATAAAAATCTAACAATTTTTTAACTAAAACCCATTTTCCTACAGTTTAAAATCTGATTTCGACCAAATTTCGCGAATCTATTTGAAAACATATCAAATTAACAATCGCGGAGTTTAAGGAAGATAAAATTTAAAACAGAAAAGTTTTTCTCACTGAGACTCATTTTCCGACCGATTGGTCCTATAGCAGCTATAATATATAGTCACCCGACTTTGACAAAAACTTGCAAATCTGTTTGAAAGCATATAATATTAATTATCGCCGAGTTTTATGACGCTTGCATTGAAAACAAAAAAGTTTTTCTTACTAAGACCCATTTTCCGACCTATTGTTCCTATGACAGCTATAAGATATAGTCATCCGATCTTGACCAAAATTTGCAAATCTGTTTGAAAGCAGATAACATTAACAATGGCCGAGTTTAAGGCCGCTAACATTGAAAACAAAAAAGTTTTTCTCACTAAGACCCATTTTTTGACCGATGGTTACTATGGCAGCTATAAGATATAGTCATCCGATCCGGTCGGTTCCGACATATTAGTAGCGTGCAGTAAAAAGAAGACTCTGTGCGAAATTTCAGCTCGATTGCTTTAAAACTGAGAGAGTTTGCATAGAAACAGACGGACAGACAGACAGACAGACAGACGGACGGACAATGCTCAATCGACTCAGCTCGTCGCCCTGATCAAGAATATATGGGCATTTCTCAAATGTCGAATGCGACATTCGTACGCATTCAAAGTGAAGAAAAGTATATGCCAAAACATTATTTTATTTTGACAAGAGACGAAACTTATAGCTCTTGATTAGCACTATAATTGGTGCTACAGTTGATTTTGGGCAATTGTTCGTTTTCAAGATAATTACAAAAAACCAATGCATTCGCATGCGACAAAAACAGAAGTCACTTTCAAGGCGAGCAGTTCAAACACTGATTTCAGCGGATCCTGAAAGAATATTTTAATGCGACTATAATAGTTAAGCTTTTGGAGCTGTTTAAAATCAATAATAATGAAATTGATCAAATACTATTACAATATAATAACATACACATGATAAACTGAAACAATGTTGACAACACTGTTAAGTTTTGGGCAGAAGTTAGTTGTTATATGGACTCAGCTGAAAAAAAAAAACATTTTTATACCCGTTACTCGTAGAGTAAAAGGGTATACTAAAGTCGTGCAAATGTATGTAACAGGCAGAAGGAATCATTTCCGACCATATAAAGTATATATACTCTTGATCAGTATCAACAGCCGAGTCGATATAGCCATGTCCGTCTGTCCGTCCGTCAGTCTGTCTGTATGAACACCTAGATCTCAGAGACTAGAAGAGCTAGAGCAACCAATTTTGAAATGTAGACTTTTATTGTCTGCACGCAGATCAAGTTTATTTCAAATTTTTGCCAAGCCCACCCCCGCGCCCACAATAAAAAATGTTGAATAACTCCCACAATTTTTGAGATATCGATCTCCAATTTAAAACTTACATTAATCTTCGCAATATCTATAAGCCCTCCAATTTTCATCAAGATCGGATGATAAATAGCCGAGTTAAAAAATGTTGCATACTTTTCGGCTGTCCTGCCTCAGACACACAGGAAGGCTATTAAACGATTCTTTCCATGAGTAACGGGTATTTCGAAGTCGGTTAGAGCCGACTTTAACTTACGCTCTCGTTTGAGCTAGCATCGTTTGTCCTTAATATATTGTCATTGCCGTGGTCGAATGCGGATGTTGAGCGGGTTTTTAGCCAAGCAAATTTGGTCAAAACCAAACTGAGAAATTGCAAACACAGACATTAAACGCAATTTTGTCTATCAGGTAAGGCATTACTGCTTAAAAATTAAGGCTTAAATATGTATATTAAAGATAAAATTTGTATTATTAGATTTGGACTACGTCGACATAATGTATGCTGCAATACGATGAGCAGCCGGAAAAATATTTGAAAATTATTGGCACTAACACGTCGTATACCAATATAGCAGACGTTGAGGACGAATATATTATTGACGAAGCCATAAAATTAATTAGGGTATTCACCAGCACGCGTAAAAGCGTAATTGTGTGAATTTACGCGACGCAACTGTTGAGCACCCCTTCTGTTTACCCTCGTAATTTTTGGCGTAAATGAGCTGTTTTTGCCAGGCTGTGAGTATTGCTGTTAATTGAGATTCAATACTTACTATTTACAACTAATTTCAGACGCCTCAGTGGCGTAGAGCAGTGCATGCATAACTCATAGACGGTAAGACATGTGTTCGAATCATGGAGCTGATTTTTTATTTTTTTATTTCCTCTTATTGTTATTGATTGTGATTGACATCTTTTCTGACCTCGGCCATAGTTGTGTGCTCTTTTAATAAAAAAAAAAAAAGATAATGATCCACCATTCTTTATCGGGATTCAAGCCGGAATATCAAAAAATACAAGGCGGCAATCCTATCCACTCAGCCAACGGCTACACAGAAAAACAAGTATCTAAATTTCTATATCAGATAAGCACGATACTAAGTACTTTTAGCCGATACTTTGAACACTTCAAGTTTTTCCACTTTTACGAGCGATTTTATAAACATACCCCAGGGCAACAAAAAGTTGGTAATTTTTTTCCTATGTGATTTTTTGTTTGGAGTTTACGCTTTTTGATTTACTCTTTTACGAGAGCTGGTGAATGCCCTAAATATATTTACTATACTATATTCAGGGTAATTTCAAACAGTAATTGCAAACAGTAAGAAGGCTGAAATTTGGACAGGAGTTTCCATTAGTGGTGAAAGTGCGTGCTAAGATAGGGTTTTGGAAAATTCCAACCGGAAAAGTCGGAAAAGCGTTTGAAAAGTTTGTATGGGAAGTTTTTTATACCCGTTACTCGTAGAGTAAAAGGGTATACTAAAGTCGTGCAAATGTATGTAACAGGCAGAAGGAATCATTTCCGACCATATAAAGTATATATATTCTTGATCAGCATCAACAGCCGAGTCGATAGCCTTGTATAGCCAGAGCTATATGAAATGAGATGAAAGCACTCATTGCTTGTCTATTTTTGCTTTCATTGCTTTTAGCAGTTCCCAACTGATCTAAGCAATGATTGTATGGAGAGGCAGTTGGCAATCATGCTTTCTTCAGCAAAAAGTCTACTGAAGAGTCGTTAGGGATAACGATGAAACAGTTCTGTATAGGCAACCAGCTCTTTTTGGTGGTACAATGCATAAGTTGTTTACAAGTTGTGAACAAACGCAACTTTTTCGGACCTAGAGCCAGCCAACTCACACTAATTAAAAAATTTAATTATTTGTAATTGCTTGCTATCCAAACCCATTGGTAAAAAAAATATTTAGAAAATCTGTAAATTTACATCCGGTCCCAAACTTTCAAACTACTTACACTTAAAAATCGTTTAATTTTTTGTTGGTTACCAAATCGTGGAAATAAGTAAACAAAAATTAATTGCCGCTAAAGGGACGTTTTTTATGCTCTGTTACAAAGGTACACAGAGTATATTAAGTTTGTGCAAAAGTATGTAACAGGTAGAAGGAATCATTTCCGACCCTATAAAGTATATATATTCTTGATCAGCATCAACAGCCGAGTCGATATAGCCATGTCCGTCTGTCTCTCCGTCCGTCTCTATGAACGCACAGATCTCAGAGATGGTAAGATATAGAGATTTGACATGTATGGGTCATATACTTCTTATAGTGGCAGGCAGATCAAGTTTATTTTTAATTTTTGCCATGCCCCCTACCGCCCCCGCAATTTGGAAAAAGCGTTATATCTCCCACAGTTTTTATGATAGATTGTTCGTACCTTCTAGATATATATATATATATAGATAGAAATCAAAATTATTTATCGATTTGCTGAAGGAATGATAAAGATCCGATGAACGATACTCAAGTTATGAGCAAAAAACGGCAAGTTAACACCCCCACCCCCTCCCACCCATAACCACGGCTTGATCGACTTTCGTTCGATTTTTTTCCTTAATTTTTTTCTCAAAATTTGGTCTTGTGTCCAGGAATTTACTGTATTAAGCTGAAATGGGAAATCGAATAGTTCCGGAGTTATGGACTTTTTTCTCAAATTGGTTCGAACATTAGTTCGCTTCAACAAATAAGGAATAGTTCGACTTTCGATATATTGGGGGGTGCCCCAGAAATCACTAGATTTTCGTATCAACGTTTGAATTTCAAATTTAAATTGCTGGCATTTACATGTGAAGTGGCACAAAAATGCTCGGTAACTAGATCAGATAGCGAAATTAAAGCGAATTGAAACCGACTGTGCAAAGCCAAGTAGATTTGAATAGTTGTTTCCAAATCGCTCAAACTCACCATCTGTTTTAGCAACCGAAGATATACTTTTCACTTTACATATAAAGTTCTACAAATTAAATTTGAAATGCAAACGATTATACCAAAATCTCTAGTAATTCAGTGTCCCCACCGATTAATTCTACGTTGATAAAGAAATTTGTATACCTGTCTATTCATATATCTAATAATAATATTCACTACTTAAGTTATTGTAATTATCAAATCCATTAGCTGACATTAACAATTTTTAGGAACTGCTTATTTTAAGCATTTTATCTTCCAGGAGCTATTCATCTATACAAGCTCTTAATCAGAAAGAACAAACTTAAGTGTCGAAAATGCTCGTTCAACTGATACCTGAGTTGCCGGAACAGCTAGAATAGTAAAGGCAATATTTTTAAAACATTTGTCGATGTATGTAATGTATGTGCTCTATGACAATTTCCTAAGAAATCTATAACATCATTCACAGCTTTTATATCTGATTTTTTTTTATTGCTTTCTATTGCTTTCATATGCTTCTCTGCTTCACAATCAGACGTTGAGTCAGTTGCTTTGCAACTGTATTTTGTAATCAAAATATGAAATTTCGGGTCTGAGAATTCAGCAGCCAACACTGGTACTGAACTCCTAGTAGAAGAATGTTTATCGGGACACTTGCACTTAGATAGTAAAACAATGTGTTTGCTGAAGAGTTTAGAACAATTGCTCGGCTTGAAAACCAAATGTAATATAAATCACTTGGTAGTAATTGTGATCTATACCGTCCGTTCAAAGCCAGATTGATTCATCATATGGTTAAACGGTTTCTTTCCGTATAATCTATCATCATCACACTTTATTTTGTCACTTTACATCAAAACACATTCACGCTTAGTTAGAAATGCAATCGTTTATAGTAAAATCTCCAGAGATTTCCAATTTTTCCCTAGATGTTTCGTTGAATATATTAATTAAATTGGTGAACCAAACCTCATTTTTTGATAAAGTGGTCCGGTTCGGGTTCAGGTTTGAGGAGTCAAGAATATAGAGCGCCTGGTTCATGGTCCGGTTCGCGAAGCCCAAAAAACCCGAACCGAACCGGTTCTCAGGCGTTCGGTTCCGGACCGGTTGGCAGCCGTGATTGTCACACCATCGAGAGAGAAGGAAGATTGCATAAAAAAAGCAACGCAGATAGTGTGTGCAAAACTACAAAACTAAACAAGTAAGAGCGCTATAGTCGAGTTTCCAGACTACAAAATACCCTGTTCAATTGGGACATACGTACAAACACACTTGCATAGACAAACGCACACACACACACACGCACGCGCACACACAGGCGCGCATTATTTTCAAAATCTGAAACAAACTTGATCTGGGTACGGTATACACCTATGTGCATGCAAAAATTTGTGTCTATCTCTTATAGTCTCTGAGATCGACGCGTTCACACAGACAGACAGACAGACAGACAGACGGACACACGGACAGACGGACATGGATATATCGACTCGGCTATTGATGCTGATCAAGAATATATATGGGCAGCACTTCACACACTTTGACAATTTTGGCACTTTGTGTGGCTTCTAACTTAAATTGATCAGATATATACAAACTTTGGTGGGTACAGAGTATGTTATAGTCGGACTTGACCGACTTTCTTTTTTTTAAATACAAATCCGATTTATTTTGAATTTCTTTTTAATTTGTCCATATGTTTTTGATTAGGGCGACGATCTGAGTCGATTTAGCTGTACGCCCTGGACTTGACTTTAAAAAAAATAACCATTTGCCCACATGACTGTCTATCTCAATCGGAATATTGAGGAACGCATACAGGTTGATTCATCGAAGGTCAACCGTTTGCGGGAAAAATATAACGAGACTTAAAAAAAAACAACCAAGCGATTAGCTCCAAACTCTTTTTTAAAGCTACACATCCCCAAATCAATATTGGCGCCAGCTGTGAAGTAACTAGCCATGCAAAAGCTTCTCAAACTTTGCCGTTCGGATTCGACGTTAAACTGCAGGTCCCTTTCACTTGTGGGAAAAATTATAAGCACACACGCCAAGTGATTGGGAGAAGCTTGGCCTGGCTCTTTGGGGCTGTAAAGCCAATTTTACATTTTCATACTTACAACGAGAGCGCAAGTTCATGTTAATGTTAATGAACAGAGCATGTTAACTTTTTATACCCTTGCAAAGGGAATATTTAAATTGTCAACATATTTGTAACGCATCGATGGAACCATCTTCGACCACATAAAGTATAAAAAATCTTGATTAGCATGATGAGCCGAGTTGTCGGAACTGGCTGGATCGGATGACTATAGCACATGGCTGACATTGGAACCATTGGTCGAAAAACTAGTTTTATGTGCTGTCCTAACGGCAACTGCATTTTCGCATTTTGTGCAAAATGTACATTTCCCCCCATACAATTTATACTTGACACTTGAGCTGGCACAAAAGTGCATTTTTACAAAATGTAGTTGCATTACTCGTTAGACATTCGATTGTTTCTATTCGATAGTCGATCATTTTTTGGCAAGTTGACAAAGGGTGCGCCAAAGGGCAGAGAGTTGAAGTTTGCAACTAATTTATATTTTTAATTAACTTATCTATAATTGAAATAATATCACAATGAATTGCAGAAATTGCCAAAGTAGTTGCAATTTGACTGAAGAGGCCACAAGCCATCTATTGGACCCATGGTCTGAACACGTCAATGGTTTAAGTGGCCCTTGCTATAATTCTAACATTTACAGAAAAGAATTTTTCTTCGATGAACTTTAAGCCCTTACCAAAACTAGAGTTAATGTTTCTAGCAGCGAAATAAGTTTTGAATATCTATTTTTGATTTTTTATCTTTGTTGCCAGTCATTTTGTAAATTGTAAAGATGCAAATGCTGAAGCAGCACAATGAGGACAGGAAACTGCATTTTCAGAGATGATAACTGTTTTAAAAATGTGATTCAGTGAGAAAGCTATATTAGTTTGCTAAACTTTTTTGTTTTCCACGCAAACGTCCCCAAATTTCGTATTTACAAGGTCTCTATGTTTTTTTATAAACCATTTTATAAGAAATAAAAAAGATGAGCGGAAAAAAGTCTTCTTCTACATAGAGCTATATGTCACAAACTTACAAATAGAGTAAATTGTGAGCTTATTTGACACATAGATAGACAGACATATGGAAAAGGAGAAATGCCCTTAATGGGAAAAACTTTTTTGTTTTCAATGCTGGTCGCAGCAGGAATACCTCGTCGTTATTCAGATTATCACACAACCTGAAATATTATTTCAACAATTTTTTTTCGAAACTACTTTTTTAGAGTTGGCGGTAAGGATACCTTGAGTTCTAATGGACCGATTTACTTCAAATTTGGAGAGGATGTTCTGTATACATACGTTTATCGTGTGGACTTTGCATAACTTTTCATTGAGTATTTTTAAAACTTCTGAATTGTTAAAGAAATACACAAAAAAAAATTGTTTTTTCAAACAGCCGCCATGCTGTAATAAAAATTTTATTTACAACTTTTCCATGGGTCATACGATAGCGGCATCTATAATAATTAAGAATCCGTCTGGTTTTTATATTTATATCAGGAGGGTTGGAATAATGCACGCCAGGACACCCTTTTTTTTTTTAACCCACCACTTTGACTGCTCATAACTTTGTCAATTTTTATTTTTTGTATTAATAAAACAATAAACAAATGATAACAACATAGGTAATAAAAATATTTTGTGTTTCGTTTGTACAGCACTTCAAAAACTTCTCCAAACTTCCAAAACGAAAATCATTCCTCTACACTAGAATACCCCCTTAAAGCCGCGAAAGATCAAATTCGTCGAAATCGAGTGCGCAAGCAGAAACTCGTGGCTCAGCAAGGACAGCACGTCGCGCATCATAAAACTTGACTTGGGACTCGGAGCATACAAGAGACACACCAACTACTTCCTCACAACAGCATTGAAACAAAAACGAAATCATTGCGTCACCAGTGCGCGAACAATGTCCCCAGACGAATTCTGTTTACTGATGGGAAAATTTTCACCATAGAGGAATCGTTCAACAAACCGAACGATATAGTGTATGTATGCTGTGTCATCAAAACAAGCGTCCAATCTCATTTCGAGAGTTCAGGAGAGGTCACCATCCAGCTTATGTGATGGTTTGGTGGGGAGTCGCCTATGAATGGGTCACCAAGTTCCAATTTTGTGAAAATGGAGTCAAAACTTCGGCGAAAGTGTATCAATCCGACGTTTTAGAAAAGGTTGTAAAGCCTCTCAACACTACATTATTTACAAACAAGCCGTGGACCTTTCAACAAGACTCCGCTCCAGCTCACAAGGCAAAAACGCTGCCATAAAAGCACTTGGCGGTAATATTAATAACGCCAAAACTTTTACAGAGTGCCGCAGATCTCTTAATGAGATGGCTCAGCACTTTAAAATATATCTCGTTTGGGTGCCTGGACACAACATTGAAGGCAATGAGATGGCCGACCACCTCGCTAGACTTGGCACTACCAATCATCTCCTACCGGATAAGAGCAACATAGGGGTGCCCCTTGCGACCTTTAAGCTACAACCAAAAGAAACAACTTGTCGAATAGCCATAAATCGATGGCAAACGATTTAACGATTCGATATATGCTGGCGTGACGTTACATAAAACGGAAGTGGGTTTTGACTTGTTTTAGAAAACTTCAAAATTCTGCGAATTGGGAAAACTTTTTGTATAAAACTTTTTTTAGTATGATTTAAAATAATACAAGTTTATTTTCCAGGTTATCTTATTCAAAAATGTTTGCGCAATTTTTTTTATTTGCATAAGTATCTGACATGACGTTACTTAAATTTCCTCATTATATTTATGTTGTTTTTGTTATAATATAAAGCAGAAACTTACAGTTAGTTGCAATCATATAGTTTCTTATGGTGTCTCTTCTGCATTATTGTTTAACTCTTTGTACTCTTAGAAATAGTTTAGAGACCAAAAATCAATGCAATCTAAAGGCATTTTTATAACAAAACGTATCCAAATAAGAAAAATGGCGCTTGCGCGACTTTCCATTCGAAAATATCGAAATGGGTTAAGAATATATTTAAAATTGGCTCATATTAGTTCATTTTGATTATTTCCCAAGGAAAAAATGATAAAAAAAATAGTGCTTTTAAGTAGTTTTCATTTTTTGGTCTCGGTGGACTTTTGTGTGGAAATGCCCATATATATAAACGAAGTGATTTAAAAATTTTTTATCATCCGGAAAATTGTTATAAAATAACCGTTTTTGCTTTCCATTCAATGGGATTCAACATTAATTTCTATTTAAATTCAAGCTCTTTATGGAAAATTTAAATTAATATTTTTTTTTTTTTAAATTCACGTGGATATTGTTGGGGTCAGATTTCGCCCAACCAGACTTAAACCCGTTATCAACGCTACACACACAAAAATATGGAACACAAATGTGAGCAAAGCAAAGGGTATAGGCTAGTCCATGTATAAGAGTGCTCATTAATACATACGTACATATGTACATTTTCTTTCTTACCGGGATTTTTCAGCACAGCACACACATTATGAAATAATGACGGGCGCTCTTCCACAGACACATTCAGTACCCGGTTAGGCAAATCGCGCAAAGCAGTTGACAACTAAAAGGAACATTGACACAGGTATAAATATTATTCACTTAAAACAATGTATTTACCTGTGCATCAGCCATATTTTACAAAACGTGTGAATAAAATTAGAGGTGTAAGTTGTTCGATAGAAGTGTCGACTCCGCAATATCGATATCTTTTCATAACCCTTCAGTGCTCGAGCCCCAATGTAGCCCTCTGCACTAGCTAAGAATTGTATTATTCGGCCAACGGTTAAATAATGAAACAAAACGTTTCCACTGACAATAGTGGTACTCCTGAAAGTGCTTTAGATTTTCTTGAAATCTAAATCAGTTGACGGAACGAACCTATTTGCTTACTGATTTAATTTAAATTTCGTTAATAATGTGACCAAACAATTTTAACTAAGGCGCGAAAGCAAGATTTGATTTAGATTTCTTGAAATTTTATTTTATTTTTGTTTTTCAAACAATTTTCACTAAGGCGCAAAACATGCCGAAAAAAAGTGTAAAAGCTTTTGTCTAAGCTTTTCAAATAATTTTTTTGGTTTCTGAATGTGTAGTTTTAGTACGTACGCAATTTTTGAGAGGTAAATTCAATTTATTTTGTATTTGTTAATGGTGAATTAATGTCATTAATGTAATTCGGAAGGTTTTAAGAGGAAGAGGAAGGATGAAATTGTGGAAGAATTTGAGTCGAACGACATTTTAGAAGAACTGTGCAGATATGGAATCCCAAAATTTTTTTAACAAAGTCAAGCACAAGCTCTAAGAACTGGAAACGACTCCGTCCGTTGTAGACCACTGATCCCTCTTTCATTTAAACAAACTTGTATGCTTGCTAAAATGCAATAATTTATAACACAAGTTTACAAAAAAAAAAATTAAATGACCCATTTCTACTGAAACTATTTTTAAGTGTAGTTTGGATTGGTGATCTCAAAAATCGATTTCAAAAATTTTTTCATGGCAACGTTTTTAAAAAAATGATTTTTTTCATTTTTTCGGTAGTTGCACTTACATTTTATGCCATATCTCAATTCATAATGTCAGATGATTGTCTAGATATAAATCGGAAGGTCATTAAATTGTTAATAATAACGTAGAACATTGTTTTCAAATCGGTTTAGAAGTTTGAATACAATGACCAAAAGTATTTAAAAAAAATCGATTTTTTGCTCGAAAATGCATGAAATTTCATTTTTAATCGCCTAGGAAAAATATAAAAAAATCCAAAAAAAATATTTTTATTCTTTCGACTTAAGAATCGCACTTCAACAAAGATAATAAGGTATTGATGCAACTAACAGTAAAATTTGAGTTTATAAAAATTTTTTTCTTTTATTTTCTTCTTTTTTTGCTCATAATTAGAAGTGGTCAAATAGCCAAACCAGAAAAAAATTCTAGAGCAGAACAAAAGTCGAAGCAAATGAAAATTTATTAAAAAAAAATCCCAAAAAACTCACTTTTTGAAGAAGTGCGCAACCTAAGTAGAAAAAATAAAAACCAGGGAATCAAACCGAATCGTATTTCAGTTCCGGTTCCAGTTCTGCTACGTACCGAAACTTGTGTTTCAGTAAAAGGTTCTGTCTTAGTTCTTATAATATTTCGGTATTCGGTTCCGTACCGGTACCTGCTTTCTTATTTCGGTATAGCGGTACGTACCGGTATGAACCGGTAAAATATGAAGAAAGAGCGGTCTTAATAAAAGTTATACGCTTACTTGCCTTTCTCAAAGGCTACACAATTGTGGAAACTTTGTAGATTTCTTTATTTTTATAAACGAGAGTTTTTTCGGGTTTTCGGGTCTCAATATTTAAACACGGTTTTCTATTTACAATGTCTCTATACGTTTTTTTTCTCTTCACGGTTTGTCGATGTGGATTTTTATACTCTGTACCGAAGGTACATAGAGTATATTAAGTTTCTGCAAAAGTATGCAACAGGGAGAAGGAATCGTTTCCGACCCTATAAAGTATATATATTCATGATCAGCATTAACAGCCGAGTCGATATAGCCATGTCCGTCTGTCCGTCCGTCCGTATGAACGAAGAGATCTCAGAGATGGTAAGAGATAGAGGTTTGACATGTATGGGATATATATTTCTTATAATTGCAGGCAGATCAAAATTATTTTCAATTTTTGATACGCACACTCCCGCCCCCGCAATTTGGAAAAAACGTGTATCTTCCACAGTTTTGATGATAGATGGTTCGTACCTTCTAGAGAAATGTAGTTATCAAAATTGTTTATCGATTTGCTAAAGGAATGATAAAGATCGGATAAACGATACTGAAGTTAAGAGCAAAAAACGGACAGTTAACACCTCCCATCCCCCCACCCATAACCACAGCTACATACTATAACCGTTCAATACAGGCGCGTTGTGCGCTCTAATAGTTCCCTCTAGTTCTGCTGGTGGCGTTTGACCATGCTCGCACTACCTACTTGGCTGGTTCGAACACGGGTACTTCCCTAAATAGCCCTATGGTAAACGAACGCGGAACCACCGAAAACATAAAAAATATTTATGACCTGCATATTCTATAACCTTATTCTAAAACCCACCGCGAACCAGAGTATTTGGGTACTTTCCTGAGTAACCCTATGGTAATCGAACGCCGAACCAGTGTACAAAAAAAGAAAGAAGTGCAAAGTACACAATAGAAATCTAATGCACCGTTTTTTTAGTCTCCTAGCTTGCACGCGTTTTTTACATTGCTGGAACATTCTTTGCTTTTGTCGTTTACTTTAGTTTGTGACAGCATTTGCAGTTGTGCGTAGTTACGAATCCAAAGTGAAAACTAAAGTGATGTGAATAATATAAAAAAAAGGTAAGACAAATCACTTAATTCATCTAATATCTGAATTTTATAATTCTAGATGCGATTACTTTGGGCAATGGAATTGGTCCTGCTGAAGACCACTTGCGTAAATCTATTGAGCTGCAGAAAAAGCGATTTGGTAAAATTAATAGTTCAAATAACCATAAGTAATATATAAATTAACGCAAACGAAAATATAAATAATAATAATATTTAAGAAATAAGACTGAATGTGAATCAAAAATTTTTTGTTATATTTAATCAGCTTGTGTTTTTTAACTTTTTACATGGCTACCCATTTCATCACCCTTTATATAGGTACCCATTTCAGCACCCCTTAGGCCCAATTTCTCAATGTCCGGTTAGTCAAACTTACCGGCAGGTTAGCCGAATTTGCGTGTCTCATGCAGTCTTTGGCGAGAACCGAGCGGCAAAGTTAACCGCTGCCTCATGATAGGGTCAAATTTTAACCTGCCGGCAAGTTGCGATAGAATTATCGATATTTTTATCGATCGACAAACAGCTGTGTCCAAAATTTGTATTGTTTACTTTGTCAATTGCCAAAACAAAATGTTTATAAATAAACAAATTTCTTACATCCACGCAATGGAAATGGAAGATTCAGGCGGTTAGACAAGAAGACACAGGCGCGGCGATGTGGAACTTTCTGTTCAGCAGAATAGCAGCCGCCGCATTCACGGCAAATGAAATGGCGCCATTGGTAAAGCAGGCGAAGGACCCACTTGGCCAATGGCACCACCAATTGCCTCATGAAATGTGGTATACCGATAGTGATCTAACCGCTGATACGTGTGCACCATAATGAAAATATTATCCACACGCACGGCCAGCACCAGGAACGGTATATCCACACGAATAAATAATGCGAGAGAGTACAGGGAGAGTATTTATTATTTTATTGATCTGGATGATGCCAAATTTTGTCAACTATTCAGATTAACAAACTCAGCATGTCAAATAATTCTTGCTAGGATTAGAGGTCAAATATCTTCGCTAAGTAACAGGTAAAACCATAACTTCAGTTGTGATTCATTTTATTATGATTTGGATTGTTAACAGGAATCGTGGATTGTTGTTAGAGAGCAAACTTATGGTGGCGCAGCGCTCTTATGCAAGTGGCTTCTTCCTAATCATTGCGGGCGACTTCTGATGAGTCAGACTTCCTTCGGCAAACCGTGTAGTTTATCAAGATTTCCCCGCTATTGGCCATCACAAGCAGACACTGACTGATTGATTTTTGCTAAAATTTTAGAAGTCAATTATATATTTTTAAAGCTATCATAAATAAAAACGTACCATCATTATCAACCACATTTTCCAATCCTGAAACGAATTTTTTGGAAATAGACAAGACTCCAGCGGTGCTGGGAATGCCGCCACAGTTCGACAAGTCTCCCACTTCTTAATTGCGAATTATTTTCGCGATCTTTTTTTTAAATTCGCTTACTTATCCCGTAAGTCTTTCCAAAGGAGATGAACTCCGGCATGGCGGCAAACTGATCTCAAAGCCCAGACCTTCTGCTTTCAGGTCTCCGCATCCCTCTTTTTGTTCTTCAAAATGCATTTGTTTGACTCAAAAAGTATACAAGCGAATGTTCCTCAGCCGCAGAAAAGTTCTTCGCTCTTGGTCTTTTCGGTGTTTCACATTGATTCATCATCGCAAGCAATTTTATTTAACTATTTTGCCAAATTATTTCCAGCTACAACAATAGCATTAAAAAATGCCAAAACAAACAGCTGTTTCAGGTCACACTTTTGCAGCGATAGCAATTAATCGTTATCGGGTGAACCTGCCGGTAAGTTTCGTCGAGAAAACCAAAAGACTTAACCTCTGGTAATTCCAGCCGGCAAATTTGACCGGCCGGTACCTAACCGCAACTTTTGAGAAATTGGGCCTTATATGGGTACCCTAGTAAGTGGCCGTTTGACTCGTGAGCAAATGCGAGTGCAAGGGTACAGAGTATGTTATAGTCGGGCTTGACCGACTTTCTTTCTTGTTCTTTCTGTCTTTCTGTCTGTCTGCTTGTCATTTTAAACACAGCTTCTGTCTTCGTCCATCTTCAACTATCTACTGCGTTCTAGTTTCGGTTTCGTCATCGTCCATTCTCTATACAGTGTGACCATCATTCGATTTTTTACCAATACCTTAACACTTAAATATCGATACATTTATACATCTTGGTGGTCATTTTCAAATAATTCCAAAGTCTTCAATTTGGAAAACGTTTTAAGCTCAGAAAAATTGATCACGATTGATGCCATAAATCAGTTTTGTGAAAATACTGAACTATTTGTAGTGTCCTGCTTCTAAAGTATTTGTGCTGCTTTCCTCATTAAGTTTTAAGTTGAACAGAAATGGATAACACAAGTACTAAAACTAAACTAACTAAAAAAGTTTCGAGGTTAGCATTAGCATGACATTATAATGTGGGCCTTAGAATAAAGGATGCAATATTTTTCAAGAGACTGGTCTCCAGACTCCTTTTTGTTGGAAATTGCTTAAAAGTCCCCAAAACTAAGTGTCAGCTTTGAAGTCTAGTCGTTGCACTCAGAACCGAAACTGTACCGGTACAATGTTTAGGTTCTTTTCGGTCTTTTAGGTTCCAAAAATATCGGTACTCGTATACCGGTACACAATCAATTTCAAATATCGGTTCCAGTTCCGGTTCTGAGTTTTAATCGGTTCTTTTCGGTATGCGGTTCCGGTTCCGGTTTGATTCCCTGATAAAAACAGTTTTTTTGAATTTTTAAATATAAGGTTGTCAAAAAAGTCTTCCGGTATTTTTATTGAATTTTCAATTGTTCATAAAAATGGTTATAATAATGCGATTTAAGTCAAATATGCGCCGTTTTGTTCGATGACGAGTTCCCAACGAGATGCCAACTTCATAATGCCCCTCTTATTGAAGCTCGCTTCCCTATTGGCAAAAAACTCGTAGAGCCAATTTTCACAGGACTCTCTTGTGGCCCTTCCGACTACCAAGCTCGTTCGCCATGGACAGAAATAGGTGGTAATCACTTGGTGCGAGATCCGGACTATACGGTGGATGCAAAGGAACCTCCCATCCGAGCTCCCGCGTTGTCCTGATGGAAGACAATTCGGCCTCTGTTGATCAAAGATGGCCTCTTCTGCATGAGTGCTGCATTCAAGCGGTCCAGTTGTTGGCAGTACAGGTCCGAATTGAGCGTTTGGCCATAAAAGAGCAGCTCATAGTGGATGATTCCCGGCCAATCCCACCAAACACACAGAAGAACCTTCCTGGCCGTCAATCCAGGCTTGGCCACCGTCTGGGCAGCTTCACCGCTTTTCGACCACGACCGTTTGCGCTTCACGTTGTCGTAAGTGACCCACTTTTCATCGCCAGTCACCATCCGCTTCAAAAACGGGTCGATTTTGTTGCGATTCAGAAGCGATTCGCATGCATCCATACGGGCAAAAATGTTTTTTTGCGTCAAGTCGTGTGGCACCCATACATCGAGCTTCTTTTTGAATCCAAGCTTCTTCAAATGGTTTATAACGGGTTGATGACTCATGCCCAGCTCTTGGCCGATGCTATGGCTGCTACTATGCCGGTCTCTTTCGATCAATTCAGCGATTTTATCGCAATTTTCGACGACAGGCCTTCCGGACCGTGGCGCATCTTCGATCACCTCTGCACCAGAACGAAAACGTTGAAACCATCGTTGTGCGGTGGAAATGGAAACTGTATCGGGTCCATAAACTGCACAAATTTTATTGGCAGCATGAGACTTTTTTGACAATTATTATTTATTATTTTTTATTTATTATATTATTTTTCCTAGGCGTTAGGAAACGAAATTTATTGCATTTTCTAGCAAAAAATGGATTTTTTTGATATATTTTTTTTTATTGTATTCAAACTTAACCGATTTGAAAATAGTGTTTTGTGCGATTATTGACCATTCAATTACCTTCGGATTCATATCTTGCTTGACTCCATCTGACCATTATGAATTGAGATATGGTATAAAATGTAAGTGTACCTATCGAAAAAATCGAAAAAATTCATATTTAAAAAACGTTGCCATGAAAAAATTTTTGAAATCGATTTTTGAGATCACCAATCCAAACTACACTTAAAAATAGTTTCAGTAGAAATGGGTCTTTTTGGCTGTAAACTAGTGTAATTATTGAATTACTTCAACTTGAAATTCAGAAATTTGCAACGTTCTCCATTTTGAACTGACAATAGAGTTTTAACCAACATCAAAAGCGCAACGTAATTTTATTCGAAGAGAACGGTCACACTTGCAAGCAAAACGAAAACAAAATTAAATCTAATCCAGCCTCAACGCTGATTTCGTTAAATCTTTTAGTATGATCTTTACTCCCTTACTTTTTCTGGGCATACTGGACATTTTGTGTGGAGCAGCTGTGAACAGCTGTAATTAAAATATAATGAACGTTGTAAGTTACATTTCATATACTACTAATTAATTGATTATTAATTTATAGCATTTTAGACTGCATATGACTATACGGAGTTATAAGTTTTTTATACCCTGTTCCCATTAAAATGGGAAAAGGGGATCATGAAGTTGTGCAAATGTATGTAACAGCCAGAAGGACGCTTCTCCGACCCTATAAAGTACATATATTCTTGATCAGCATCAACAGCCGAGTCGATATAGCCATGTCCGTCTGTCTGTCAGTCTGTATGAACGCGTCGATCTCAGACACTAGAAGAGTTAGAGACACAAATTTTGGCATGCACATAGGTGTATACCGTACCCAGATAAAGTTTGTTTCAGATTTTGAATATATCCCCCCCTCCCCCCTTAAACCGCAAAAAACTGTCACAGCAACAATTTTAAAGTTACAACCTGGTGGCTTAATATATACTATCCTAGGCCCTATATCTAACTACTCTCAAAAGGAAAATAAGATACGAGCAAAAACACAAAAGTTATTAAACAATTAAGCTTATGGGAGCAGGGGAGGGGCGGGGCCGGTATGCAGTCAGCAGGCCGCGTGTGAGCGCGTGTGTGTCTGTGTGTCCGCACGCGTGTGTGTGTGTATGCGAGTGTGTTTGTATGTGTTTCTCAATTGAACAGGGTATTTTGTAGTCGGGAAACTCGACAACAGCGCTCTTACTTGTTTGTTTTTTAGTTTTTGAACCTTGTGCTTGACACAGTCAAAGATGTTCAGGATTACCTATCTGCAAAGTTTTGCTAGAAAGTTAGATACCACAAATTCATCCACGTTTTTTTCCTGCCGTTTTCTCTTTAGATATTAATATTATTAATATTTCAATAATAAAAAAAAATTTTTAAAACAAAAATAAATATAAAAATTTTATTAAATTACAGGTTATAGAGTAGAGGTGGTAAAAACAATGTGCCTTCATGGTTGACTTATAGTTTATAGTCTGACCTATATAGGTACTACTACTACTCATATTTGCTACTCATATACTTGCTCATTTTTGCTGGGCAAACTGGACATTTTGTATGGAGCAACTGTGAACAGCTGTTCGACGAAATCTAATTCAAATCTAAATTACTTTCAGGAATATCACTATTGTGTTATGCCGTTTAAGGGCGTGAAATGAAAAACTATATATATAAACAAGTAAGAGTGCTGCAGTCGAGTACCCCGATTACAAAATACCCTGTTCCAAGTAATGTTGTTTTTGCTTATTAGGTTTTTCAGAATTCAAACTCAGAGTTCAAACTTAAAAATTGAGGCTCCGACAGTTTTCCGCGGTTAAATGGAGAAGGATGAAGAATTTTCAAAATCTGAAAAAACTTGATCTGGGTTCGGTATACACATACATACATGCAAAAATTGGTGGCTCTATCTCTTATAGTCTCTGAGATCGAAGCGTTCATAAAGACAGACAGACGGAGAGATTTACGCTGTTAAAAGGTGGAGAAGACGAAATTTTCAAATTCTGAAACACACTTGATATGGGTACGGTATACACCTACTTACATGCAGAAACTTGTGGGTCAATCTTTTATAGTCTCAGATCGACGCGTTCATACAGACAAAGAATCGGACAGACGGACATGACTAAATCGACTCGGCTGTTAATGCTGATCAAAAATTTTGGGTCGGAGAAGCTTCCTTCTGGCTGTTACATACATTTGCACAACTTCATGATTCCCTTTTCCCATTTTAATGGGAACAGGGTATAAAAACTGCTAAATAATTTTTTCGGGTGACTGTCATGTACCTTTGCAGTTTGTAAACCTTATAGAAATAAAAGTTTTGAATATTAATCAAAGAACTTTTTAGCAGACTTTAGGCCAATAAGTTATGATTTTGTTCGTAACATTTCTAAAGCAAGACACGCACAACACCACAAAGGAGACTGGTTGATCGTATAGGTATTTCATTAACTTCCACAGTTCAATCATCAGCGATCTTTTGCCCAACTTCAATGAGCAGGCAGAGGGTACCTCATGCCAGAACTGCTATGACCGCTTGTGAATCCAAAGGCAGGTTTGTAGCAAACAATCCCACAACAGTAGCAAACGCCAAGTCACAGAAGCTTTGTATAATATGTGTGTTGTACTTGCCCCGTATCGTCCCTTCTGTTGTTAGTGGGGGAAATTCTCTCCCAGCAGTTAACACAGGCCCAATTATTTGAATTGCCCAAATGCAATCATACAGGGGTTTTTTGTTGTTTTTTCAATGAAACTATATTTGGTTTGGTTTCTAACAACTGCGTCGTGCCCATGCATTTTATCACAATGTGACTGTTTTAGTGACCTTTGGATTATCAATCAATGAACTTTTTAACAGGCTTTAGGTCAATAAGTTATAACATTTCATAACATTTCTAAAACAAGACACGCTCAACACCACAAAGGAGGTTGGTTGATCGTGTAGCTATTTCATAAACTTCCACAATTCAATCATCAGCGTTCTTTTGCCAAACTTCAATGAGTTGGCAGAGGCTACCTCATGCAAGAACTGCTAAGACCGCTTGGGAATCGCAAGTCAGACTTGTAACAAATGGAACAGCACACAGCTTGCTATCATCGAGGAGGCTTCGAGCCAACCAGGAGCATTCGCATCCTGCAACAGCAGCCAAGATGTGGTTTTGGCAATGGAATTTCTCTTACAAAATTGAGAAACAGCAACGGCAAACACACACACACATGAGTTGAAGCTCTGCCAGCGACGCCAGCGCACACACAAATACAACCAGCAAAGGGTGGATTTTTTGTTGTGCAAATGACGCCGACTTCTTGTCAGTCGCCCCCTAACACGTCCAGCTGTCCACATCCTGCTGCAGCCAATGCTGCTGATCAACCGCTGCCCACGAATGCTATTTACGTACGCCCAGCCGACTCTGCACCTGGATGTAACCGATCTCACGTTGGTTTGGCATCCGACCGTTTTTTCAGATCTTACATTGTACGCAGCCTGCTAGACGATAGTTCATACTTATAGAAGTACGTCGAGCAGCTGAATTTGGATCTTCTTGCATTCTTCATCATCGCTGATGTTCGATGTTCATGCACAACGATCCCCATACCTGATCGACCACATACAACCTGCTACAAGTCGAGTCGCTCTTTGTTTGGCAATTGATGCCAGCCTGAGTCTACAAGTTCTCGACCTCAATCGAAAGTCCACAATGCGTGGCAAGCGAAAGTGCTCAACGCGTGACAAGTGAAAGTCCACAACGAGTAGCAAACGAAAGTCCACAACGCGTGGCAGACGAAAGTCCTCGACGCGAGGCAACATCATCCCTGCTTGGGCGAACAGCGCGAGGTTAGCATCGACGCATCTACACAAATCTGTACTCGGTGCACATGCTCAGTATTACGCACTCATCAGTTTCTATACTCAACAGTAGCAGTTCGTCGACTCAACAGCAATACCAACACATACATCACAGCGAAAATTATACAAAAGGTTTCCTCCACATTTGGACTTGTTCAAATCCTTGAGATGCTCACGCTGGACATATATCCCAGATATACCACAAATTTTAAAGATCATTCGCTCCCGCATGGTCTCTAAAGGGGGAGTACTGTGGCAGCTCTGGTCACACTATTCATCGTGATAGCGCAGCAGCAGCGTGATAGCCCGTGCACCATCCCTAACGACTGGCTTCGCTTCTGCGAGGTCGCGCTATACAATCAAACAATACATGTTGGCATATAAGTTATATTCAATAAATTCCAGTTGTTTATATGGCAGCTATTTTATATATTCTTCCGATTTTGAACAAAATCGTCAAAATTATGCTGATGCTGAAAATATTCAAAAATGAAAAACTTAAAGACGCTACTATTGAAAACAAAAAAGCTTTTCTCACTAGAACTACTTTTGCGACAGATCGTTCCCATGACAGCTATATAGTTTAATCGTCTGATTTGGTTCAAACTAAGCAGAACTACGTGGATATTAAAATATAATAATTATAATGCATCTATATATATAAAAGAGTTCAACCTGACTGACTGGTGACCGTCGCACAGCCCAAATTATAAGAGATACGATGCTGAATTTTTCACAGTAGTTTTATCTTATGCTGAAAGTGAGTACTAAGAACGGATTTTAGAAAATTCTGTAGGGAAATGTGGAAATTTTTTGTTTAGCATCCGATCAAGTTCAAACTCATTTTGAAAGATCTTTATGAAAATTCAAGACGAACTGCATACCAATTTTCTGAAAATTTTTTAAATTTGTTGTTGATTTTGTGTGTTTTTCCATGAGAGCGAGTGTGAGAGAGCAAGAGAGAGAGAGGGAGGGCGAGTTTGCTAAGGCTAAGCAGTCTATTAATAGAATGAATTCATTTGCTTACACTCACACACACACATATTTGTGTTCGTGTAACTGTGTGCAGAGAGCGAGAGCAAGAGAGAGAGAGAGAGAGATGCACGACAAAGTCACCACTGACGTAGCAACTACAACTCGAACAACAACAAGAGCAGCTGAAGCAACAACAAACCCAACTTCAAAGACAACAACCAGAACTTCAGCAACAACTACAGCAACTACAAGAAATGCAGCAGAACAGCAACAAAAATAATATTAATGAAACAACCACAACAAATGTTTAATCTAAGTTAATAGTAGTGTTGGTAACATAGTTTAACGTATGTACTTTTATGTTCCTTAATAAAATCGGCAATATTTGGTTTCATTTTGATAGTGATCAATGTTCATGCGTTTGTATGCAGAATGCATAGGTATGTCTGCGTGTTTCTTTCTCTCTCTCTCTCTGCATCTCTCTTTGTAGTTTTTTTTAACTGTTTGTTAAAAAAAAAAAAAACCCATGGACAGCCGTATAATTTGCTTAAAGTTGGGTGGGATGTGGTTGGGAAGTGGATGGGAACTGTGTGTGATGTGGGCACAGATGAGAGAAGGATAGATCCAACGTTTGCGCAGTCCCTCTTCTATGTTAGCTGCGCTGCTGTGACGCTCAGGTCCGATGCTCGCCCTGTCCTGCTCTGTCGCAATTCCATTTTGTGTGCGCCATGGCACGGCTGATGGGTGGGAGCGAAACAGGGTTCAGTTTGAGACGAAGACGCTTCGAGTTCAAGACGAGAATGTTCCAGTTTGACAGAGCAAACGTATAGTCTAGATTTAGATGGTCGTTGATGTGGGTGGGAAGTTGGTGGTTAGTGGGTGTGAAGCTGGTGGTTAGTGGGTGGGATGTGGGAGGGAACTGGGTGGGAATTAGGTGGTATGTGGGTGGGATGAGGGTGGGATGTAGGTGGGATGCGGGTGTTAAATGGGGGAAGTGGATGGGAACTGGGTCGGTAGTTGGTGGTTACTGGGTGGGATTTGGGTGGTAAGTGGGTGGGAAGTAGTGGTAAGTGGGAGGGTTGTGGGTGGGTGGGAAGCGGGTGGTAAGTGTATTGAAAGTGGGTGGGATGTGCATGGGAACTGGGTGATTAAAGGGTGGGAACTGGGTGGTTAATGGGTGGGAAGTGGGCGGGACTTGTAGATGTGCGATATTGGTTCCTTACTGATAAAGGCTATACTGATGGCGGCGCAGCGAAGCGCGACGGGTTTTATGCAAGTATAGTATAAATATCAAAGTTGGGAGCGATAGTACTAACAACAAAAAACTTTATCTTACTAAGAGCCGATTTCTCATCTTCTTTATAGTCATATAAACATATGTCATATAAACTTACAAATAGCAGAGTAAAGTGTGAGCTTATCCGACACATAGCAGCTATCTGAAAGAAGAGAAATCGGCCCTAAGACTTTTTTCGGACCTATCTTTTCTATGGCAACTATCTATGTATACATCTATACAAAAGTGAAAGTGTATTTGTAGGCATGATTGTTCCCTAACTCGCTAAAACGATATTCACGAAACTTTCACAGTATTTCATGTCGATCGGGTATGTCAAAAGCTTATGAACCGGCTCGAAAGCGGTTAAAACGGATATTAAGTGGTTCAGAATCATATTTCAGAAGTTATTTAAGCTATGAACTTGAAATCAGGTCTGCAGGTTGGTAATATGGAGTTGGATATTTTACTGGATCAGGACCGGTATCGTTATTTGAGCTGTGAACTTGAAATCTGGTTTTCAGGCTGGAATATGGCGGTGGATATTTTACTGGATCAGGACCGGTATCGAACCATTTAAATAGTGGTTCAGAGCAAGTCTACAAACCGGTCCTGAACCGAGTCCCGGAAAACCGGTTCGGTCCGGGTTTTTGGGCTCATCGAACCGTACCCAGAACCGAACCTTATTAGTTTCTATCATTAGTTCAAAAGTGGTTCAAGTCCACATCTAAGAAATTATTTTGGCTGTGATCTGGTAAATTAGTCTGAAGGTTTGCATAGTGAATGTTCGACATTTAACATGTCTCAAAAATTGCTTAACCTTATTTTGGTTTTTACAGTGGTTCGAAGTGGAACCATTTTTCAAACTGAAAAATGTTTGTTTATTTTTGGTTTCAAATGATTGGGAACATATAAAAACTTTTTATTAAAAAGCAAACGGAAATTCCGATTGGAATTTGTTTTTTTTTTTTTAAAGATGCATCAATTCTAACGAAAAACGAGAAGGCTAAGCTAACTTCGTCCGTGCCGAAGTTTTTATACCCTTGCAAGTTCTGGTCTTCATCACGCTCTCGCTCTACTTGACGAGATGCTAGATTTTCTTCGACTAGCATTTCGAGCTGATAACCGAGACGCATTTTGCTCGTAACGAATGCGAGCTCCATCACGGGGCGCCTGCCGTCGTTGCTTCTGGGACATTGAAGACACTCGTGTCATTTTGATTGATTTTATTGGTCACAATATTGTTTTCAACAATTTAAGCATATAAATACAAACAAATAAGTTCCTTTCAGTCTCGTAGCTCAAACTCGACTGCCACATATCATACATTTATTTTACTAGAAAAGTTCCTACGCCTACTAGGAAAGTTGTAAAATTGACTCTTCGACCGATCGTTCCTATGGCAGCTATGAGAAATAGTCATCCGATCCGGGCGGTTCCGACATATTAGCAGCGTGCAGTCAAAAGAAGACTCTTTGCAAAATTTCAGCTCGATAGCTACAAAACTGAGGGACTAGTTTGCGTAGAAACAGACAGACGGACGGACGGACAAAGCTTAATCGACTCCGCTCGTCGCCCTGATCAAGAAACTATATAGTTTATAGGGTCAGAAATGAATATTTCAATGCGTTGCAATCTCCTGGGCAAAGTTCTAATACCCTTTGCAAGGGTATAATGAATAGGTAGGTAGGTAGTTCCGGCTGGCCCTTTGTAGGGACCACACATAGACCTTACGGTCCTTAGTGAGGCCGGGTGGTAAATGCCAATAGTTGTTTGGGAGACTTCCTTGCCGCCTCTTCAAGAGAGGTGAGACTTGGGGAGTGCAGATGTCTTAATCTCGTCTTAGCGATCGCTAGGCAGCTGCAGATGAGGTGTTCCAGAGTTTCGACGACTCCAGGTTCCTTACATTTCCTGCAGATGTCCGTTGTCGTGATTCCTAGCTTTATCGCGTGAGCAGCTGCTAGGCAGTGACCAGTTAGTATGCCTATAAGCAGTCTACAGTCTCTTCTTTGGAGCTGTAGCATGTAGTGCGTGAGTTTTTTGTCTCTTGTCTTGCACATGATTTTTGAGATTCTGCAGCCGGTTGTGTGCTTCCACTTTTCCTCTGCTTCTTTCTCCGCTATCTCCTCCATCTTGCTGTGTACAGACGCTAGTACGGAGATAGATATGTTTAGTGTTGCTTCTTGGCTTAGTGCGGTTCCGGCTTTTGCAAGACTGTCAGCCATTTCGTTTCCATCAATGCCCCGGTGGCTGGGAATCCAGTAGATTTGCACCTTTCTAGAGATGCTGAGGGAATCTATTGCCTCCCTGCTTGCCAGAACATTTTTGGAGTTAATGGTGTGTCTCTGCATTGCTTTGATTGCCGCTTGGCTGTCAACGTATATGTTTATTTGGTTGTTTGGTGCGTATTGTTCTGCCAATTCCGCTGCTTTCCTTATTACGAAGACTTCTGCCTGGAATATGGTGCAGTGGTCTGGCAGTTTATAGGAGAGCCTCAATTCCGGCTCATCGCAGTATACAGCGGCTCCGACTCCTGAGGCCATCTTGGAGCCGTCTGTAAATAGGTGCCTTGCTTCCTGGGTGAGTCTTGTACGCCAGTCTTCTGGTCCCAGTATTGCTGATGCACCTGTGAAGTTTTGGTTTTTGGGATCATGTAGTCCGTGCTCCTGTTGATCATTCTACCCACCATGCTGTGTCCATAGCTTAGTAGCGCCATGGTGCCTGCCGCACAAAGACGTTGGGCCGTCTTTTGTGCAAGAAGGCGTGCTTGGATGTCCAGGGGGTTGACTCCTAGGATGTGTTCGAGTGCTTTTGTTGGAGTGGACCTCAGCGCCCCCGTTATGCAGAAAAATGCCTGCCGCTGGGCCTTTTCCATCAGCTTTAGATATGTGGACTTCTCCGTGGCTTTCCACCATACCAATATGTCATGTAGTAGTATCGGTCGTATTATTGAGATGAAGAGCCAGTGCGTTAGACTTGGTGATAGGCCACAAGTGCTGCTTAGCATCTTCTGGGATGCATATAGCGCATTGGTTGCCTTTTTCACCCTTTCCTCCACATTGAGTCTCCATGACAGTTTACTGTCGATTACTACTCCAAGGTATTTTACGTTATTCTTTGGCGTTAGCTGTATTCCATTTATCGTAGGTGGAGTCCATTGCGGTACCTTGTATCTCTTGGTGAAGAGAATCAGGTCCGTCTTCTCCGCATTGATACTGAGTCCGACATTTCCCCATGATAATTATGCTTATGTCGTTGTTGACCACAAGGTTCCATAGAAGGGGCGACAGGACTCCGCCCTGAGTCCTGTCGCGTCCTGTTCCTCCATGTGCCTCTTTCGTCATGGTTGTGGTACCCCACACGGCTTGTACTCTTCTGCAGCTCAGCAGGTTGTATATCCAGGAGTCCAATGCCTTGTGTATTGCTAGTGCTCTTAGGCTTCGCATTATCGTTTCTGTGGTGACGTTGTTAAATGCATCAGATATATCTAGGAATGCTCCCAGGGCAAATTCCTGATGGTACAGTGCCTTCTCGATGGTGGCTACTAGGGAGTGTAGTGCCGTTTCCACCGATTTCCCTTTCGTGTAGGCGTGCTGATTGTTCTCCAAGGTCAGGTTCAAGCCTTCTCTTATGTGCAGATCTAGCAGTTTTTCCATTGTTTTGAGCAGGAATAATGTGGTAATGTATAATGAATAACAAAATTTAATTTTTTTTTGAAATTAGTTGAGCTTTTGGCGTTTAACTGAAGTACTACTTTTGTATAATTTTTTGCAACTTTGATGGACTGTTAAAAATGAATCCACGCTAGTCCACGCTTCTAGAGTGAAAATTTTTTTAAAATACATATTTCCATATAAAAAATAGAAAAATATTGAATATTGAACATTTAAATATGCTTGAATAAATAACACAGTGCCACAAAATTCAACTTTTTTTAATGCCTGGGAACGGGACCAACTAATTATGAAACTAGAGGCATCAGGGAGCAACACCTCATACCCAGTTTTTCTTGATCACGTCAAGTTCGCGTTTAATGGGCACATTTATACTAGCAACACACAGCTACAACATCTGTTGCTGGTTAAAAAAAGGTGAGAGCTAAAATTTTGGAAAATTCACCTAAGATGAAGGGAACACCACAATTGTTATGATTCATTCCCGCCTCCAATGGACAAGCGGTCAGTACCCCTCCCATAAGAGGTTTAACTTTGAAAATGGAATTAATGGAAAACCACTCGATAGAATTTTGTAAGATTTTTAAACATATTGAGATGCTGAGCACTAAAATGTGTCTTTAAGAGATGGTAACATGCATCGAAAAACCGCGATAGAGGGTACCACATTTGACATCTCCCATTATCGAGTCCATATAGGCCATAAACTAAAGATAAAAATAGATTGCATGTTACCATCTCTTAAGGACACATTTTATTAGTCAGCATCTCAATATATTTAAAATCTTACAAAATTCTATCGAGTGGTTTTTTATTGATTCCATTTTCTAAGATAGACCTCTATGGGCGGGGTACTAACCGCTTGTCCAGCGGAGGCGGGAATTTAGTATAACAATTGTGGTGACTCCCTTCATCTTTGGTGAATTTTCCAAAATTTTAGCTCTCACCTTTTTATACCCGTTACTCGTAGAGTAAAAGGGTATACTAAAGTCGTGCAAATGTATGTAACAGGCAGAAGGAATCATTTCCGACCATATAAAGTATATATATTCTTGATCAGCATCAACAGCCGAGTCGATATAGCCATGTCCGTCTGACCGTCTGCCCGTCTGTCCGTCCGTCCGTCTGTCTGTACGCAACACCTAGATCTCAGACGACTAGAAGAGCTAGAGCAACCAATTTTGAAATGTAGACTCCTATTGTCTGCACGCAGATCAAGTTTATTTCAAATTTTTGCCACGCCCACCCCCGCCCCCACAATAAAAAATGTTGAATATCTCCCACAATTTTTGAGATATCGATCTCAAATTTAAAATGTACATTTATATTCGCAACATCTATAAGCCCTGAAATTTTCATCAAGATCGGATGATATATAACCGAGCTAAAAAAATGTTGCATACTTTTCGGCTGACCCACCTCAGGCATACAGGAAGGCTATTAAACATTTGTTTCCATGAGTAACGGGGTATATCGAAGTCGGTTAGAGCCGACTTTAACTTACGCTCTCGTTTTAACCAGCAACAGCCTCCAAAATTTTAGCTCTCACCTTTTTTTAACTAGCAACAGATGTTGTGGCTGTGTGTTGCTAGTATAAATGTGCCCATTAAACGCGAACTTGACGTGCTCAAGAAAAACTGGGTATGAGGTGTTGCTCCCTGATGCCTCAAGTTTCATAATTTATCGATCCCGTTCCCAGGCAATTTTGAATGTTCCACTGTGTTATGTATTGAGGTGAAATCGAAGCAAGCTGAAAAATCCAATCGCGCTTTGCATTTGATGGTTAACGCAATAACACAACATTGTGCTAAAGTTGTAAAGAACCTTGAAGGCCAAGGTAAGAGGACTCAGTCTGTCCACTGTTCCTGACAAGAAATTTATTGATTGGGATCTTTCTGATACGGAGCTGTGGTTGGGGGCAAAGACTGTACAACCGTCAGTTGCATGTCGACGTTTTTCCACCGCGAACCGCCGATGAGGTCAGACGTGTTTTTCTTTAGCTCCGTTTAAAAACGTTACAAAAGTATTCAAATCGGATATTTTAATAAGAACCTTCGACCCGCGACAACAGATGCTAATGGACATGCATAGGCACTCGTGCTTACGTTGTCTAATAATATCTAATTTGTTGATTTTTAATTAAATTTAATGACAGCGAATACAAATACAACTGGAAAAATTATCAACACCATGAGCCAGAGAGAACTCACTGCTCAAATGCAACAACAGCAAAGAGATCGCCAGCTTTCTCTGCAGCGCAACAATGCTTACTTTTCAGTAGCCTCTCCCGACCTCACCAGCACGCTAAAACCAACAAGTAATGTGAACGTATGCTCTTTTTCATACGCCCCGACTTGGAGTGCCCAATGCCCATCCCCTCTGTCCACGATGAGTACGGTAACGCTTACTACAGCTCAATCAACTTTAATAAGCACAACAACAACAAGTATTCAAAATAAATCGATCACCACCAACCATCTTCTAATAATGTCAACGCAGCACACACTCCCACCAACACACACACACAAGGAAGTACAACACCAACCACCCGCTCATAGATATGTGCAGACTGGCATCGATCGGTATGTACAAATAAACAAACGAAAAACTAAGCCCACAAAACAAAACAAACGGCAGCACTCCAAAAATGAACAAAACAAAACAAGTGATTTACATATGGACAAAGATCCGCTTTAAGTTCTAAGCAAATCATCAGTCAGCAAAGGAAAACTACGCGAAACGAAGTTCCAAGTTAACACCGAGGAAAACTATCGCACTGTCGACAAATACTTAAGAACTGAAACCAAAATCTATTACACCTACCAACTAAAAAGCTGCAAAAGTCTACAAGTGGTACTCAAAGGCACTGAATCAAGTGTGCCATCAACGGAAGTCGGCAC